>CANXYI010628923.1:0-15423 GCA_948208565.1 Hura crepitans
CATATATTTTTCTCTAAATCTCTCTTAGCCATTTCAAAACACATTTTCAAGTGTATATTGTTATTTTAATATATCATAGACTTAGCTAATTCAATAGCAATTTCGTGCCAATAATCAAAGCTATTTTAATGTACTTAATTAACACTTAATAACTTAAAATTTCATATCAACATGCCATGACTAATGCTCTCGGGTGCATAGGGAAAATGGACTTAATTTCCATCCCTTTTTCACATCCTTATAATACTTAATCATATCAATATGCCATGAACTCAAATATACTCATCAACATCCAATTCTAAGCAAATGTAGCTAAGGTACAAAGCAAAATCCATAAAACCCATTAATGATAGCTCATGGGTACAAGGAAAATTACACCATCCAAGGTGATTTCCACACCTAAACTTCCATAATTGACATCTTAGCGTACCAAACACATTCTAAACTTTCATCATAGGTAGCAAATTTCTCATGTAAACACCTAAAGGCATCAAAATCAACAAGCATTATGAGGTTAATTAAATAACCACTAAACAATATTCTTAATTCCATTAAATACTCATGTTAACCAATATCACCAAGAAGGAATTTAGCCTTAGATTCATCATTATAGCCATCTTAATTCAAGATTCACTAGCTTAGGCACCCTAAGACATGAAGAAAAGGTTTAAAGTCCACTTACATATCACTTTGAAGGTGCTATCTCCACCATGCCTAAGTTACTAGCTCCCATTCCAACCACTATGATAACTTCTCTCCGCCTCTGTGGGCCTCCAAATGCCATCCTTATTCCATAACCACCTCACACATTACCACCCTTATGTTAGCCAAGGTCCAACATCAAAAAGCAACCCAAAACACAAGAAATAAGGGAGAAACATCAATAGACTCACTTCTTGGTCATAGTTCTAGATTGTTCTAAACTAGTCACTTTTTTTTGAATTTTATCTCCCAAATGACAAATCCTTTTTGTCTTGATTCTTGTTCCTCATGGTGCCTAACTCATTGAAGAATTTTTAGCAACTAGAATCTCTACTTTTGGTGACCAGAGGAGAAAGTTATAGACTGAGAAAAGGAGAACTAGCATCAGCAATAGTAGCAATGGGGGAAAGAAGCTCTTTTGTTCATCCAAGCAAAAATCCACTTGTCACATACTTTTTGCCACTTGGCAAGTTTACTTAGCCACTTGGCATGTTGTGGGCCCTATCTTAACATGTTAAAGCCATCCCAAAACTTCTCGAACCATCTCAATTTTTTAGCAAACTTCAAAAATTAATAGTAATTCACTCAAACCTCAAAAAATTACATCATTTATTTTAAAATTCCAATTTTAATCCCCTCTACCTGCTCATAAATTTTCGTTGCCAAATTCCACCAATACGGCAATTTTAGACTGCCTTGATTTGCATGTTAGCCTAAAAAATTATGAGAATTTGCAAATGACCTCCAATTTCAAAAATTATTTCACCATTGGACTTAGTTTAATTTTTGAACTTCAAGGTCCACTATTTTTGGGTCCGTCCGGGCATATCCCAAGTCAGTCTCGACCTAAAAATTTTTTATTGCACCGATGAGTAGCTTTTCAGTCTAAAATGAATTATTGGTTTTTGCTAAATTTTTAAATTTTGCTCTTTTCATCAAATTAAAGCCCCTTGAAGTTTCATAACCTGTGCCACTGCCTTAGTCCACTTGCAAGTGGCTCGACACCCTAGATGTACTTCTCGGACCCTATGGCACTATTCATAGAGTCTCAAAACACGGGTGTTACAACAACCCCTACTGGATTCCCAAAGAAACCCAATAAGCAGTGCACTTCCTACTAGGTCACCCATCTTGAAATTTCCCTTATGTTCATTTGTTTAACTTTTACTTATACCATACTAAACGACTCTATCTGATTCTAAATTCCTTTTGGTCAATTCCTATAATCCACTTAAGTTCATTTTATCATGTTTCAGCCATTACAGATAGAATCTAACACAATTTAGTATTATCTAAATATTTGGTAGCATAACGGCTGCCCTAGTCACTATCCCCAAATCAGTGTCTACATGTAGAGACTTTAATATTGTATATCACATCTCCTGAACCCGTTTGGTCCCCCAGTTATCATCCTATCACCATCATCTAACACATAGTAGTCACAAGCCTCAGGCCATAATAAAATATATAGAGCCTTAGGCTTACAAACATGCAACACAAAGCACACATACATAAGAGAAACTGCATAGGATTAATTACAAAACAACCCATTATATCCAAATACTACCCTACATCCCTTATATACATCACACCCATTTTCCCTACCTAAGTACATAGAGTGTAAAATCTAATCATCATACACGATCCACCTTCTTAATATTACCTTTGAGCTCTATTGCATGCTTTATGAGGTGACATCCTTAATCTTGGTACCTATGCACCGTAATAGTTACGTTGAGTATAAAAATACTCAGTGGTGAATTCAATCATTAAAAACATGTCCAGTAGTTAACTCATGCATTATACTTTTATTCTTGTCTCATACTGATATCCCAGTTCAAATAAAGGAACTAACATACAAAATTACCATTTTACCCTTCGGGTGTTCCTGCCTATAACTATTCACTTAATTAATACTAGTTATATAATTTATGTATTTGATCATTAATAATTATTTCATGCACTAACTTTGTCATCTTTAGCCTTTATTCATTATAAGTGGAAAAATTACTAAAATGCTCATATGTCATGTTTCACTATCATGTGTGGATTTATTAATCTTGTTTAATTATTTTAACTAGCTTAACTCAAGAGACATCCCTAATAGACACTAGACCTAGAGGGAAAATAAATTGGTGCGGTGGTCCTTATTTTAGACCTATGTTGCTACACCGACATATGTACCATAATAAAGATTAGGCTATAGCCTCTTCAAACACATATCAATTCTCAACATCTGTGTGACATAATAAAAATCAACCCATAGGCCTCCCCAACCGCAAATAATCACTAATAACTATGTGACATAATAGAGATCAGCTCATTGGCCTCCCCAGCCATAATGAACATCATTACTTGAACATCAGACAACTAGTAGCTCTTAAAACCCTAAGTTGATGAGTCAACCCATTTAGTGGGTGTCTAACTAGTGGGCTAAGTAGCTCATTTTAAGTCTATTTATTGACCAATAGTGTTCTTGTAATATTTAAGTTGCAATAAAAAATAGTTGTAAATTTTATTGCACAGCTTATTTTTCAGCCACTCTGGTATAGCCACATTTTGGCTCTACCAGGTAAAAACCCTAAAATAATATTAAGTTCTATTATTACCAATATACAAGGTTTAATATGTTATAATTTATCATAGCATTAATTCTCAGGAAATTAACAATTTCTATCTAGTGAAATTTTTGGTTCAAGTGATTGTCAACTGGATAGTTACAGGTCATTTCGACTACTTTTCAAGACATAACTGTAGGACTATTTTAAGTCCAATTTCAGCATAGTTTTCATCATCTTATTAAGCACATTCATAAGCTTGAAGCTAATCATATCTAGGCCACTTCCATGGCCAAACAATAGGCACAATTGCCATTCATTCTTATATACTAAATCTAGCCCTAAAGGCATAAGTTTATGTTCATTTCAAGTCATTTGTTAAACAATTATTCTAAGCCATTGCCATTTGTTTTAGTTCAAACTTTGCATTCATTTAAAGATAAATTCTTAAGTTTATTTCAAGTATCATCATGCCATATGCATTGTTCAATTCAAGGTCATTATATACCATAAGTCATTTTCTCACTACCTGTCATTCTATTTTAAAATACATATTAGCTAAGTTCATGCCAATATACTATCATGCATTATAAGCCATTATCTTATATCACCCATACACATTAACCTTACTCATATACCATACATACCAAGCCTTCACATGCCATGCATATCTCAAGGCCACTAAGGGATTTATTGCCAATTCATGCATTTTGACATCATTTATGATACACACACCTTTGCATATTTTTATGATAGTATATATTCCTACATGTATACTTCATCCCAAGCATACCATACAATTACACAAGCCATACATGCCTTGGCTATACATCATACACATTAATAATTGCATTGTAACATCAAACCCCCTATATATCCTTTACCATACCAATCTCTATCTTTTACAAAGATACACACAACATACACCTCTCGGCTACATGCACACTTGATGCCAATTATGTATGTTTCAATTCATTCACATGAAATGCCATCACATACCAACATCCAAACCCCTATTTCATAGCTCAATTACCCTAAACACATATCAAGCCACACTAACACATATGACACACCATGAGAAACCCCTTGACCAAAGTGTAGTTTGACACTAATTTTAGTTCTTTTCTTAAGTAACCATACCATTTACATTTCTTTATGCCATACACTAAAATTCTTCAATGTAAACACCTATGCAAGCTAATCCATACTCTCAATCCATCTCAAACTCAAAAAAGTTACTAAAAATAAAGGGGCATGAATAGAATGATTGAATTCACTTACATGTTAAGAAAAACCACTTGGAGCCCCCAATTACACAAGTGGCCAACCCTTCTATGATGACTTTCTCTACTTTTGTGGACTTTTATTTGCCATCTAATCGCCACAACACCTCACACACATCATCACACAAGTGTTAGGCATAATTTAGTATCAAATGGCAGCTAAAAATCCCATGGAATGGAGGAGAAATAGCCATGAACTCACCTAAGGTTCAACATTCTAGATAGTCTAAACTAGTGACCTTTAACAAATTTTATCTCCCAATTGAGAAGCCTTTTTTGCCTAATTCTTTTTGCCCATGGTGCTTAATAGACAAAGTTGAATTTAACAACTAGAATAACCATTTTTGGTAAACGAATGAGAAAGTTATGCCTAGTTTACCTCTTTCCTAGCATCAACAATAGTAGTTAGAAGGAAAAAGAATTCTTCCTTCATTACAAGTGGAATTCCACATGTTGTGTGAGATTTGCCAGTTGTAAAATTTCCTTGGCCACTTAGCATGGTGTGGGTCTTATTTTAACATGACAAGACTATCTCGAACCATCTCAATTTTGTGGCAAACTTTGAAAATTACATCATTTATTTTAAAATTCATACTTTAATCCCTTCTACTTGCTAGTAAATTTTTGTTGCCAAATTCTATCGATAGGGTAGTTTTCATACTACCTCGATTTGTGTGTCGACCTAAAAAATTATGAGAATTTGCAAATGACCTTAAATTCCAAAAATTCTTTCACCAAAGAACTCAATGTAATTTTTAAGCTTCAGGGTCCACTATTTTTGGTTTCATCCAGGCACATCCCGCGTCAATCTTGGCCCAAAAAATTTTTATTGCATCAAGGGGTATCTTAGAATTTGGAATGAATTATTATTTTTGCTAAATTTTTAAATTTCAACTTTTTCATCAGTTTAAAGCCCCTCAAAATTTCTTAATTAGTGTCATTGCCTCGATTTATATGCAAGTGACCCGGCGCCCCGGGTACACTTCTCGGACTGATGGCACTATTCACAAAGCCTCAGAAGCACGAGCATTATAGTTGGCTTTCAAGCTTACGCATTATCAACCTAAGCCTTCTACTTCTATCATAAATGCTTAATTTTTTCCTAATTCAAGTCACACGATGAGCTTTTCAAGTTAGGTCAAAGTTTTAATTCTTAGGAAAATTTAAGACCCAAAATCTAGGCATCTACAGTTGCCCCTACTTTCATGTGTGCTATGAAATGCAAAAATAATAATGCAAATCAAAGTAAGTAAGTTAAAAGATACTTACTTAAAGTGGCACTTACCTAGCATAAAGTTATATCAAATTCAGATGCTTGCCTCTAAATGAAGCAAAAAACTAACTAGATCTAAATTGTATTTTTCCTTTAAAAAAGATTGATATTGTAAACATAAACTACATCAAATATGGATGCCCAATTGTTCTCGGGTGAAGTGAATATTTAACTTAATCTAAATATGCCATTACTTTGAAAATCCTAGATAAATGAAGATAAACTACATCAAGTATGTATGCCTGCTTGCCTTCATGAGAGATCAAGATATTAAGGTTGAGGAAAACTATATCGAATATGAGTGCCTATTTACCTTTAAGTGAAGATAAACTACACCAAATATGGGTGCTTGCTCGACTTTTAAAGGGATTTTTAAGATATTAAAGTTGAAGAAAACTACACCAAGTACAAATGCCACATACCCCCAGTTTGGAACAAAGATTTGTTGAAATTGAACACATCCTTACTTGTAAACTAGATAACTTTAAGATTAAGTCTAACAGTAAGCTACACCAAATATGAATGCTATTTGCCCCTAATTTAGACTGAAGATATGCCAAATTCGAACACATCTTTACTTGTAAGTTGCAAATGGAATAAACTAAATTTGGTGATAAGTTCAAAAAATAGTTTTTTAATGTCGACTGAACTAAATCTAGTGATGAGTTTGAAAAATAGTCAGACAATGTGGATCAAATTGAATTTTATGGTGAGTGCAAAAAATAGTCTAATAATGTTGACCAAACTAAATCTGGTGATGAATTAAAAAATGTTCAAACTTTATCTAGATTTAAGGACATAATATTGTCCATTTACGTGTGTGATATCATGTGTATATGTGTTGTGTGTGCCTATTTATCTAGAATATGGGATCTAATGTGTGCCTATTTATCTAGAATATGGGATCTAAGTACATGACAAATGCATGAGCTAAAGGCTTAAATATATCTAGATACATATGTAATGTTGAATTTAATGAATACATTGAATGGAAGTGCTAAGTGTATTTAGCTGCTTATTACTTAGTTTTCTCTATATGAATGTACTAATGTATATGTGCACTTAATTTTCTTCTAAATGCTTATGAGTGTGCATTTTATGTGCATGAAATATGACTAATGCTTGAAAGAGATGTGCACATATGAGTTGAATAAGGGATTAATGTATGAACTAACATGAATGTGGTGCCTTACATGTTTTGCTATTTAATGCATATTTTTATAACTAGTTTTTTTCTAGATGAATGAATGATTAATGTAACTTTATCCTAAATGATAATCATATCTAGATATGTATAGGCATGTTATGTATCCTTTGTGTGCCTGAACTATGTAAGCTATATAACTTATGCTTGAGTAAAATGCTCATGCTAAATGATAAATGTGACAATGATAATACATGCATGTTTGCATTGTAAATGAGCTAATGAGTGAATGGTCACCAACAAATATGGTATTTATTTGTTACTTAATGAATGTCAGTTTGTGAATGAATAGATGCAAGTATGCATGTATGCATTGTGAAATAAATTGACTTTAGCAAATAAAAGTGGTGATTGAGTGATTAGATGTGAAAATATACTTTATAAATAAACTAATGAGTATCAATCGACTACATACCTACTAAGTTGATTTAGTAATACTAGTGAATGGATGATAGGTGTGTTGGCTCTTAACTTTCCCTAAATAAAGATGTGGTGAGGTGTGCATTTGAATGCCTATTGAATAGATAATGCATTTTATATGAATGTAATGATGTATGTGCTTATGCTGAATTCCTTCTAGATGAATAAGGAATTAATTTTTTAGGTGATGAATGATGAATGTCCCTTAATGCATCTATAGGCATTTGTATGATGAATTCTAAATATATCCTTTTCTAAAATGAATGAATGAATCATTTCCTAAGATGGATTTATGATGAAGGCAAATGTATATATAGGCAGATATGTATCTTTTCTTAGAATGGTGAGTGAGTAAATCTATTTCTTCCTAGATGGATGTATAAGTGACTATGTGCCTAAATATATGAGCTAATACTTATTTCAATTACAATGTTTTTTTATTAAGAGCATCTTTTTCATAGACTCATCATAAGAAAAACTTAGGTTCTATGAAAATGATGATGTGAAGTGGTAGGCTACGTTGAGGTGATGAGTTAGTTGAGGAATGAAAAGAATATGTAAAAAAGTAGTTTAATTTAGATGAGTAGGTGACAAAGCCAAAGGTTTAGGCAAAATGTACTTTCATTGAGATAGCATTTAAGCATATGAAGGATTAGTGATTTATGTTGACCAAATGATAGAGCATGCAAAAGTATGCGATTACATAGTATGGTACCTTTGTTATTAGTTGGTCTAAAGATTTTTCAACTAAATATTTTCTCTCAACCTTTAACCTTTACCTAGACCGCCCTGTATGGGTTTTTGATCTAGCGAGGTATGCTTTAGTTTTTTCCTAGGTCTCTCTTTGTGAGTTTTTGACATAATGAGCTTTTATTCCTTTTGTTTTTTGTTTTCTTTATATTTAGCTTATTCATGTTTTGATGCTTAAGACTTATTATGGGGGGCTAAGCTTGTAATTTTGACATACCTTGAGGTTTATCATGCTATCTCAAACTGATTGGATCTAAAATTAAATACGGACAAATGTTGCTTAAAGTTCATAGAGGTGTGGCTTTAAAGCATATGTTGTAAGGAGCTTAGTAGAGCCTTTTAAATCAATAGTTAACTTTTTATAGGTGCTAGCTTCATGGTCCCTAATATCTTCAATCTTTAAACTTCGACTATGTGTTGAATGTCATCATTTTGACATTTCTAAGTATTACATTGATGATATCCCTATTATTATTAAGTCTAAAGATTTTCTTACTAAATATTTTCTCTTAAGTTCCCCTAACTTTTGCCTAGGCTCATGCTCTTGGTTAATCAACCTATTGGGACATGTTTTAGATTATAAATGAAATTTTTGTGAATAAGGACAATCATAGTTGAAAAATGAGAATGATTAGTTATTAGAAACTTAAGATAAATCTTTTAGTTTTTCTCTGGCAAACTTAGAGTTTTAAATGTTTGAAGTATGAAAAGGAACTAGAAGAAAAGTTTAAGATGTTCAAAATGGTTCCCATGTGCTTACATGATTTTTTTTTTTGATAAAATATTAAACTTGGAGTTTTAACATTTAGAGCTTACTAAACATGGATTTTTATATGAGAAAGAACCCAAAAGAAAGAGTTTAAAATGTTTAGTGTTTATAATGTTTCTTCGGAGCTCTTAAGATAGTAAAAAGCCATCATTTGGGTTTATTTGCCTCTTGATTTATTTTTTATTTTCTTTTATCTCTTATCCCACATCTAGGGATATTTCTCATACCTTAAAGGAAAGATCGCACCTTGAGCTTATGCATAGAAATTCTAAGCCATTTCTTTTAAATTCATGAACTGCTTATAATAGGGCATCTAGATTAAGTTGATACTTTTATTTTTCTTTTTCTTTATTTTTTTTCTTTTTTTTAAATCTATCAACTCACTTTTAAGAGTGCCATGCTACTTAATGAATAAAGTGAACAAATATGATGTTGTAAAGTTAAAATGACATTTTATTTAACCTTAATTATTTTGATATAAGAAAAGAAATAATTCGAAAATAAAACAAAGACATTTTGTCCTATCTTTATTAAATTTTACCATATCCTTGATTGGTGCAATCCTATAATTATTCATTATTTGGCCTATGTGGTGGCATGTAAAAAGTCAAATAGAGAGAACCTTAATTTTTAAAGAGTTAAGGAATAGATTTGAGGTCCTGTGATGGGCTATCTTCATAATTAGGTATTGTACCATAGTCTATGAGGTCTTGGATAGCTCAATGGAAGGCTTTGCAATTATTGATCGGGTGACCAATTCTTTAGTGATAAACAAGTATAGATTATGGCAATATTTTAATAGAAGTGGTGTAGATTGATGCTCGAGTTTTAATAGTTGAAGCAAGTTTCTTTCCTTTAATTCCTTGAGCATTATTAAGAAGGGTTATTCAGATGGGCAAATCTATAAGAAATCTTTTTTGGCTTGGTTCCTTGATCATTGTTTGCCCTCTTAGTCAAGTCTATGTCCATTGGATTCCTTTGAACACCTCATTAGTGGACCACTAATCCAAACTTCTCTTGAATCTTTTCTTCTATGAGCATTCTTATCTTTTTTTATAATACTACCATTGCCTTGTTCATCATACTTTTAGTAACAAATTAGATTTTGCATTTGGTTTTAGGTCTAGTTGCCATTTTGGTAGTGGAAAATGTTAAAAGAAAGAAAGGGTTGAGTCTTTTCTTTTAAAGAGCATGAGCAAAGGATGATCCCTATAGTTAGTATAATAAATGGTTATTATTTTTGTAAATTGTGTTATGATGCTTATTTTAGGCACTATGATGCTATGGATGCTTAAATAATGTGGATAATCCTAAATGTGCATGTTGTACTCCAAGTATGATGCATGGATGTCAAATTGAAGGTTTAGTGATGACTCTACTATATGCCTATGATGTGTTTATAATATGACTTCTATAATGCAAATGCATTTGGATATGTGATGGATGCTTTTTCCAAACTATATTAATGAATGAATGCATGTGACACCTACACTAGGTGAGATGATATTAGGTGAATAAAATCTACATGATGGATGATACATGATGATGCCTAGGTATAGTATGCCAAGTGTATACATAAAAGGAGTGTATGTGTGATTGGTTATGCTATGGATGAATAATGCATGCTTAAGCCTAAGTAACATACATGAAAGCATAAAGTTATAGGATAGTGTGATATATGATGTGTGATGTCTGTATTTGTGCATCTACAATTAGGGGTTAGTATCATATATGTCTAATGTTATGCATGATTCCTAATAATGCCTAATGTTGTGCATGATTCCTAAAAATGCATGATTTCTAGTAATGCCTATTAATCATGGATCCCTCCTTTAGGAGAGAACATAAAGTGAAGTTGATATGCTTCACAAAATGTGATCCTTATGATTTTTCTTCTTTCTATATTAAAGCTTAAATGTATCTATGTAAACATATGAAAGTAAATTCATTATTTTATTAGAGGAAAATTAATTAAAATGATAAAAAAAACTAAAAAAGATCTATTAATAGAGCTTTAGTCTTCTAAATTAGGTAGTTGCTTGGAATTAATAAGATCTTGAATAATATGATAGAGAGTAGTATATGTGCCTATGAGATAGCCTATTACCAGATGATAAGCGCAATATAGATCAAATCTATGGTTAGGCTAGCGTGGAACATTTAGAAGCTTAGGCATCAATGGTTAAAGTCTCCCTTATTTCATGAGTTTTTCCAAAAACTAAGATAGAGGTTTGCCTAGTTTAAAAAAATGGCAAGTTATAACCAAGTTGACCTTTGTGATTTGGCTAAAATCATTTTTTGGTAAGAAGGTTCCCTATTCTTCTTGAATCCATTATTCTAAAATGCTAGTTCAAGATCAATAGCTATTTCTTTGAGCCAGTCCTAAATGGTAATGCCTTTAATAGAGAGCCCAATATTCATATAGCCATTAGCATTTTTTTATTAACATTTTGATATAGTCAATACCTTTAGGCTTGTTCCTTTATTTCAGCACCTTAGTCCTCCATCATTCTAAGTATTTTGAAAAGGATTTATTTTATTTTTGTTGAACTAATTCCAAATCTTTGTGGGTCACCTAGATGGTTGCATTATTTGAGTATTTCTTATTAAAGGCATGGGCTAGATCTTCCTAGTTCACTTTTATCTTCTTTTCTAAGCCATTGTACAAATCTAAGGGTTGCTTAGTAAAGGATGTGTTGAATAAGCTAACTATTTATTCTTTTGATAAAAGGGTTAATCTTATAGCTATTACATATTGCTTCAAATGAGTTCTAGGGTAAAAAATACAATCAAACTTGATTAAATTTGGCATTTTAGGCTTTTGAGGCATGGCATGATTAACCTTTAGGTTGATATCTTTGCCCTTGGTTACTAAATTGTTTATGGCTTCTAATTTTTCACTGAGCTCTTTAAAAAGATCCTCTTTATCACACTTCAGTGGTGGAACCCTATTATAATTATGCTTAACGAGTGGTATCTTTTCATCACATACCTAGTCCTTATCTTTATTAGCCATTGATTTCCCATTATTGTTAGTTGTAAAAGCTTCACCCTTATTTTTGTGAGCATACATATTTGATAGTGCATTGGTCATGGTAGCTATCATTCTCTTCTTCATGTCTTGAAGGATCTCAATTAGCATAACTTTCATTATTACATCATCTTATGACATTGTTGCTTATCTTGGTAGGTCAAATTAAAGATAGATTAATGGTGGCTATAAAACTAAGAATTGGTTATAATGCATGAGCCATCTAAGATGGTGCATAATATGTGACATGTTTTTTCCTAATGTGCTTTATGTATGATGTTTTGTTTATGAATGATCTCTAGGAAACAAATATGATCCATGCATATGTATAGATGCATGGTATGCCAAAATGGATAGTTAATGCATCAGTGAGATCTTAAGGTTCTAATATAAGGATCATTCTAAGAATACATAATCAAGAAGTTAATGAACTTTTATAAGATGGTAACTTCAATGCATAGAGAATGAATGATATAGTACTATTTATATAATTAGTGTGACATATACTAGTGTAAAGTGCACATAAATCTATATGAAGTGTGTTTATAATGCATGTCCTAGGATGTTACATAGATGTATACATGGAAGGTAAAAGCTCATGTTATGAATGAGATACCTATAGTACACTTATACAAGGTGTGAGTTTTTATAAAAAAAAAATGGAAGACATGGATATGAAGTTTATATCATAGAGTAGGTATAATGTTATTATGAATGCATACATAAAAATAAAAGGATATATATTAGGCGTATAAAGAAAAGCATAAGCAATAAGCCTTCTAACCTTATTACTCCTACAAATGTGGTCTTAGCAATTCTTCCTAGGTTGGCTTACCTAAGTATCATAAGGGGATACATAGGTTTAATTGTAAGCTTAATTAGGCCCAATAACCTCTCATTTTTAAAGCACATGTAAGAATGGCCTATAACATTTAAGTCTTGTTTAGATATAAATTAGGTAGGGCCAATTCCAAATAAAAGGCACAATAGGCTTGGCCTTACTTTAAATAAGGTTAAATGTAATAGGCCCACATAGCAATCACAATAAAGTTACAAATTCTTAGGGTTTTACAACCTAAGGAAAGTTGTTAAGCTTAACTATATGGGCTTTATGGTTTGGTCTAAAAAGTCTTACAGCTCCTACAAGTAGGGGCTCCTTTTAATAAGTCTTCCTAATAAAGGGTTATAACAATTGATTAGTTAACTATTTGATATACATAAAAGTACGAGGCTTGTGAATGATAGATATGCTAGCAATTCTCCATTCTTAAATAAAAAATGAGTTTATGGTTTACAACACCATGAGGGGTAAAAAGGGACATAGTATATATATAATGAAATGCATGGGACTAATGAAAATTAAAATATTAGAAGGTATATTATTTGGTCACTTTTGGATTCAATTCTCAGACCCTAATGGAGTCACCATTATAGTTTTTTTTATGCATTGAAGATGAGACGGTTGTGTTAGGAGTCGCCACCTAGCTCTAAACTATGATCACAAGTCTTTTACCTAGTAAGGGTTCATAATTAAATCTTATTTATGCCTCAATTGTATATATTCTTTTGCATTCTAACATTTAGCAACCCCGTATTATGCAAGCATTACACTAAAAAAGAATATATTTCACCTTTATGCATAGGGAAAATAAATTGCATTACTTAAAATATACAATAAAGCATTAATGTAAATTGCACATCCATAAAGTGGGTCATTTATTTATAATTTTTATGACTTGGAATTTACCTATAATTCCATAGGAATTGTTATAATTACCTAACTCTTATCTCTAAGAGATTGACTTTTGTTAAAATACATTTTTATCTGACTTTTTAAAAAAATCAAAACCATTTTATTAAGAAAACATCAATTAATTTTGTATAAAAATCATTGATATGAAGTTGGATTTTATGTGTAAAACAAGTTATTAAACTATTTATTATAAACAAAAATAAGCAAAAGAAGTAAAAGATACAAAACAAAATAAAATAAATGAAATGACTCAGAAATAGCTCTATTTTTATGTCACTTAGTCTATACGGACTACATAAGCCGCCCAAGTTAATCCATGTGAACTTCATCTATAGTATGAATGACCAAACTTACATAACTCAAATAAAGTGATTAGTAATACAAATAAAGGTCTATAAGGACCCAATAATAGTACCACAATGAGGTGATAATAAAACGTATTAAAGATATACATATAGGTATGGATTGTTTTAACATATATAGAAATAATTATTATAAATGAGATGATGATTGAAATTATTAATCATAGAAAGCAACATATAAATAATTTTAACACAACAAAGTCTGTACAAACTATAGTTAAAGCATATGTATTCAGAACATGTGTCTATGCATACTATACTCCTCATGAAAAGAAATCCATGTAGACTTAACATTAACTCTAGAATTTTAATAACATGCATATTGAAGAACAGAATGATTTGAACATATTAAAAAGCCATACTTTATATAAATACACATTAATAACATCCGATAGTGATTAATATGGATGAAATACACATTATTAAATAGTGTTAAAATAAAATATAAAAAATTAACATAAAATTGTTACTAAACATTGGTCCATAAAAACCTCATCTTATACACATATTCAAATAATTGGTTTACATAGATCTTAGCCCTTATTAAAGTAGGTTGTAGACTTAGTCGTCAATTGCTACAATGCCAAAAAATCCTGACATTTGTTAATAATGATAACTGATAGTAACTTTTAAGATAGGATTAGGATTTTCTTACTAATTAATGGATTAAATTATAAGTATTCCATAGGTATAATTTGAAATGAAAATAAGGATGTTTAGAGGTTTAACAAGTGAAATCAAACCAAACTATGAATAGTAAATCCCGAAGTCTTGAATAGTGACTCAAGTATGAGAAAAGTGTTCCTCACCTTACTTATCAAGAGCTCATGAGTTGAATAGTATATGTTACAATTTGGCATAAAAAAGAGAACATTCAAATTAAAATTGAATGATAACGAGTATGTACATGAATACTACCACCTGAGAGTGAATATTACCTCTTAGGAATCAAAAAGTACTAATGTTATAGGATGGTAAAATTAATTATAAGACATTTTTAGGTAATTTTTCAAAAGGAAATAAGGACATTAAGGATGTTAAAAATAGAAGTTAAGTTTTACATAAGGTATTATGAATAGTGACACAGTTAAAGTTGAACTGTAAAACATTTTTTAATGTGATCATATTGACCTAGAAATTCCACAGCCTTAGGCTCAAATATTCTAAGGAATATAATGGTATTGTTATTAGAATTTTTATAAAAATTGAGTAAAGGAAAAAGTAATATTTTTAATTGAATTTTCTTAATTTTTTAACTCAAAGTTTTGGGACCATTAGGCATTAATGTAAGTGATTTATTAGACCACAAAAATATGAT
>CANXYI010628932.1:0-10814 GCA_948208565.1 Hura crepitans
TGTTATGGCTGATGCTTTAAGTAGAAAGTTCATAATGACCTTGAAGGCTATGAATGTTAAGTTACAATATACTTGAAGAAATGCTATATTGGTGGAGTTACAAGTGCGGCCAGACTTCAGACACCAAACCAAGGAGAATCAAATGAGAGATGAGCATATGATTCAAATGATTAGTAAAGTTAAAAAGGGGAGGGCCACAGGATTTAAGTTATTAGGGGATAGGTATTTGTACTATCAAAATAGGTTGTGTGTACCTAGTACAGATGACTTGAGAACATAAATACTCAGAGAAGCACATGAGGCTCCTTATTCCATGCATCTAGGGAGCACGAAGATATATCTAAGATTGAAGCCCCTGTATTGGTGGCTTGGTATAGAAAGAGATATGGTAGAATTTATGGCTAGATGTCTAACATGCCAACAAGTGAAGGCTGAACACCAGGTTCCTTTTAGTTTGCTATATCTTATAGCAATACTAGAATGGAAATGGGAGAGAGTGACTATAGATTTTATGGTAGGATTGCCCATGACTAGAAGCAAATGTGATGTTGTATGGACAATAGTGGATAGATTGACTAAGATAGCTCACTTCATTCTTATCAGAATGGATTACTCTTTGGAGAAGTTGGCTAGACTGTATATGGATCAGATAGTCAGACTACATGGTGTGCCAGTGACCATTATTTTTGATAGAGATCCCCATTTTACTTCCAAATTTTAAAAGAAGCTACAGGAGGCCCTAAGCACTAGATTGGCTTATAGCATAACATTTCATCCTCAGACTGATGAGCAGTCAGAGAGGGTGATATAAATATTGGAGGACATGCTGCGAGGATGTGCTATTGAGTTTAAGGGTAGCTGAGATCAGTATTTGTCTTTGGCAGAGTTTGCTTATAATAACAGCTACCAGTCTAGTCTGGGAATGGCACCATATGAGGCACTCTATGGCAGTAGTGCAGAACCCCCTTGTGTTGGAATAAAGTGGGAGAAAGGAAGATTGTTGGCATGGAATTGATCAGGGATGCTGAAGAGAAGGTCAAGGTAGTGAGAGAAAGGTTGAAGGTAGTAGTAGATAGACAAAAATCCTATGCTAACCTGAAGAAGAAAGACATTAAGTATACAGTAGGGGATAAGGTGTTCTTGAAGGTTTCTTCTTGGAAGAAAATCTTAAGATTTGGTAAAAAGGGGAAATTGAGTCCCAGATTTATCGGGCCATATGAGATCAAGGAAAGAGTTGGGCTTTTGGCATATAAGCTGGCACTACCCTCTGAGTTACAGTAGATCCATGATGTCTTTTATGTTTCCATGCTCAGAAGGTATAGATCAAACCCTTTACATGTGATTCCAATGTCAAACATTAAAGTGCAGCCTGACCTAAGCTATGAAGAAGAGCCAGCACAGATTTTGACTCGAGAGTTGAAACAATTGCAAAATATATCCATACCACTAGTTAAGGTGTCATGGAGGCATCATAACATTGAAAAAGGCTACTTGGGAGCTAGAGGAGTTGATGAGAGCCTAATACCCTCAGCTATTTACTTAAGGTAATTTCCAAGATGAAATTCAATTAAGAGGGGAAGAACTGTAATGCCCGCGATCTAAAGCTCTGTGAATAGTACCATAAGGCTTAGGACGTGTGCTGGGGCTATCGAGTCACTTGCACATGGACTGAGGCAGTGGCCTTGAAACTTTGAGGGGCTCTAAAATGATGAAAAAGGAAAAATAAAAAAATTTAGTAGAACCAATAATTCAAATTAAGTAGTAAGGAATTTATCTGGGTAATAAAAAATTTCGGGCCGAGACTGACCCAAAAAGGTGCCCGGATGGACCCAAAAATAGCAGACCCTGAAGCTTAAAAAATTCCACTGAGTCCATCAGTGAAAGAATTTTTGAAATCGGAGGTCGTTTGTAAATTCTCAAAATTTTTGGGGCTAGCATACAAATTGAGGTAGTTTAAAAACTATCTTATCGATGGAATTTGGCCATAAAAATTTTTAGGCAGCTAGAGGGAATTAAAATAGGAATTTTAAAATAAACAACATAATTTTCTGAGGTCTGAGCTAATTTTTATGAATTTCTAAAATTTCTCAAAAAATTGGGATAATTCAAGAATGTTCGGGACCACTTATGACATGGCAAGGTGGGCCCCACACCATGCCAAATGGCCATACAGGCTGCCAAATGGCATTTGGACAAAGACAAGTGGGATTCCACTTATTTGAGCTAAAGCCATTTTCTTTCCCATTCCAGCCTGCTGCCGATGCCACAACTCCACCAAAATCCCCACAACTTTCTGCTCCGGCCACCATTTGAGCTAATTCCTATTTTCAAAAGTCCTTTTATATGTCAGACATCACTAGGAATAAGAATCACACCAAAAGCATTAGCCAATTGTGAGATAAAATTCAAGAAAGGAGACACATTCTAGACTATCCAGAATAAGGAGAGTAAGGTGAGTTTTAAGAAATTCCTCCATTTCCCTCCTTCTTTTTGGCTTCTAAACTATGCTAGGAGGTACCTAAGACTGGTTTAGGGTTGTATTTGAGGCATTGGTGGCCATTAAAGGCCAAATGGGAGCTCACGAAGGGGAGACAAGACTACTATGGTAGGCAGTCCAGTAGGTGCACTTGAGGAATTTTCAACTTTTCTTCTAAGGTATGTGGACTTTAGCCTTTTTCTCATGATTTTGAGACTATGGGGTAGTTCATCGTAAATTAGGGGTGCTAGAAAATCACAATTGAGATTGATTACATCCTTGAGAATGCTAATTTTCTTAAGTCTTTGCTAGAATACAACTTGTTATTGTGAGTAAGTGTGTAGTCTCCTTCATTTACTTGCTAGAATTGTGGCTATTCATGGTGAGTTATTTGAACTCTTACTACCTATGTTGAATTGGGATGGTAATTGGCATGTTAGGTGTGAATAAAAGGTGAATTTGGGCAAAGAAAAGGCTATAGAATGTGATTTTGTATGTGTACCCATGAGCTATTTTATGCAAGTTAGACCAAATATTGTCTGTGTCTTAGTGAATTGGGTTGACTTGAAGTGTGTTTATGTGTAATTGAGTTTATAGCATGTACAAACAAGTAATTAGGTGTAAAGAATTGAAATTTGGCTTATCTTGTTCAAGTACTCGAGACAATTGGTATAGTTGTTGATTAGTGATTTAGCTTTGCAAATGGTATTAAGTATATTATTGTAGCTTGTTACTATAATAAATGTAGTTAGGGAATTAGTCAAATGTAAAGTGTAAGATGATAATGAATTACACATAAAATTAGGTTTTCAAAGGAGTAAGGGAAGCATTAAATTAAACTAAAAGGTTTAGTATGAAGTAATGACATAAAAGAAAATTTTAAGTATGTCTTTGAAAGGCTAGTAATGGATCCTATAATTGGCTATGGAATTGGCCTAGGGCAGGGGCTTGAATGCCTATAATTTAGCCATGAAATTGGCCCAGTATAGTTGGCCTTGTGCTAGGAAAACAAGCTTGAAAAGGACCTTGAAAACTGAGTTAGATTTGGACTTAAAACAGTCCTAGAAGTTTGGTTTTAAAGATGGTCGAAATGACCTATAACTATCTAGTTTACCTCTACCTGAACTAAAAATGTCACTGGATAGGAAAAATTGTTTTCCTTAAGTATAAATGCCATCAAAATTCATGACATAAGATATACCCAGTAGAGCCAAAAAGTGGCTGTACCAGTCCGAACAAAAATTTAAAGTATTTGATAAAAATTCTAACTATCTATTTTTGGGATCTAAATATTATTAGAATGTTTTTGGTCAATATTAAGTAATTTGGCCAATTGGTTAGACACCCACTGGATGGGTTGACCCGTCAACTTAAGGTTTTGCAACTGCTAGTTTCTCTAGTGACTGGAGAGGTCCACGGACTGATCTCTATTATGTTACCTAGTCTTTGAGAGTATTTATTGGTGGCTGGAGAGGTTTACAGATTGATCTCCATTATGTCACCCAGTTATGCATGATTGATTATGGCTGGGGAGGCCCACAAACTAATCTCCATTATGTCACACAATATTTTATTGTGTCTGGAGAGGCTATGGCTTAACTCTATTATGGCACACAAGCTGGTACAGTGGCATAGGTCCAAAATGGGGACAACTGCACCAGTTATTTCCCTCTAGATCCCGTGTTTTAAAGTGTTGTCTCTTTAGTCGGGCCAGTGAAATAAATTAATTAATAAACAGATTAAGCATCAAGAATAAAGATTTGACATTAAATTAAAGGATTTCCTTAGCAAATAATAAGTGGATAATATGAAGGGCAATTTGGTAATTTTTCCATATACAAGTGAATGATAAAATTTTTTAAAAGGCATGCTTATTTACAATGGTAAAAACTGGGTTCAAAATGATTTATTAAATTGAAAACATATATATTTTAGACATTAGAATATCTTAGGGGCATATTAGTAATTTGGCATCTTAATGAATAATTAAGGCATTTAATTAAGTAATTTATACCTTTAACTGTACAGGTAAGCTAATTACGGCATATCATGATTAAATTGCTTAAGTTCAGCATTAAGTATCTCGTATACTCAATGTACCTATTATGGTGCGTAGGTATATAACTGCAGGAACCTGCCAAGTAGACCACCTCAATAATTGTTCAGAGGACACAAGAAAGGTTTAATGTAATTATTATACAGTTTATCATCCATGTACTTAGGTAGAAGTAAAGCAATACTTATATCTAAATTATGGATATGTAATGTAAGTTATTCACTTATAGCCTGTGAATGTAAGTAAAGTATGTATATACATGTGAGTGTGATGAATGTATTGTTGTATATATATATGACTTGTGATGAATGATATGAGCCTGAGGCTATATATATATATGTATGTCTGATTTATTTATGGCCTGAGGCCTATGTATGTTGTGTACTTAGGCTGATGTTAGGATGAAAATGGGGGACAGATGGGTCCAGGTGTAGTGGATTGGTTATAGAAGTGTTAAATAGGTCTGAAAAAATTTTGGTATAGGACCTGGACAACCGTTATGCTACCAAAATTTCTAATACTTGAAAATGACTTGTAATCACCTAAGCTGGCCTATTGGTATAACTGAACCATGACAAGTTATAAACCCCAAGTAAAGTGATTTGGTAAATAAATGGTACAAATGACTTAACTATGATAGGTTTAGGATATAGGGTACATGTATTTACCAGAAGCAGGTACACCACCTATAGGGTCTCCGAGGGGATCCAGTAGGGGGGTTATATTTAATAGTATCAAAGCCTAGGTTTAAAGTGTTCCTTGGTAGAGTACATGGATGATAAATTTAAGTTTCTAATTCCTCTAAACTATTACGTTGTATGAGGCTAATAAGTTATTTTTGCAATAAGCTAATGTCTAAACAAACACCTAAAGGAGGGCTAAAAAAAGTGGATAGTTTTGCCCCCACTATAATTCAAGGGGCAGGTAATGCATCTGTGCCTGAGTTCAGTGATACTACATAGCAGCCTCGACCATCAAAACCTATTCCATAGTAGGTTGAACCATCACCAACACTACTGCAGTAGATAGTAAACTTACTCCGACACACTTCCAGTGCTGTTGCTCCACTTTCACCTCCACTTATAATAGTACCACCTCTATCACTAGTGCTTCCATAGAAAAGCCCTCTAGAGAGATTAAGGAAGCTAAGAGTAGTTGATTTCCTTGGGAAGAGAGAAGATGATGCTACTAAAGCTAAATACTAACTGGATAGAACCCTTAAAGTCTTAAAACAAATAAATTGGATTGAGGCAGAGAATTTGTAGTGTGCCACCTAGCTCCTATAGGAAGAAGCTAATAATTAGTGGAACACTACCAAGAAAAGGAAGACACTAGCAGATCTGACTTGGGAATTTTTCCTAAAGGAGTTCAAGAAGAAATATATACCTGACTCCTATAAGGAAAAAAAGAGACAAGAATTTTTAGACTTGAAACAAGGAAGGAGGTCAGTGTCGAAATATGAGAAAGACTTTACTAGACTTCTAAAATATATGGAGGAATTCATTCCTAATGAGGAAGAAAAGTGTAAAAGGCTTTTGGCAGGGCTAAACGTGGAGCAGAGAATGTAAGTATCTTATGTGGGAGTAAAAAACTTTGCTATAATAGTGTGCACAGCATATTACATAGAGGAGATAATGCAGGAAAGGGGGGACATGTTCTAGAAGAAGAGGCAGTTTACTATAGGGTGGTCTAGTGCTGCATTAAGAGATTGGAAAAAGAGGAGAGAGGTTCAATCATAGGTACAATCTTATATTAGGCCTCAGCATCAGACATAATACCAGGGGTCGAGATAGACACAGACTTAGAGATCAGAACAAGCATTGAATGTGAGACCCCATTTACCTCCTCGGGCAGGCAGTGGCTCTAATTTAGGAGGCAATAGAAGTGGACCTCCCACATGTGCTATTTGTCAGAGAAGGCACTGGAGCTAGTGTAGAATTGATAGATGGGGGGAATGTTTCTAGTGCGGGTCTTATGATCACTTTAAAAGTGATTGTCCTTAAAGGCCAATAGGGGGTAGTCAGACTCAAGCCACTAATATTACACCACTGAACAGAGGCCAAAGATAGAATAGGGGTGAGCTATCTAATGCCAGTCAGGGTACCAGATCAAAAGCTTATGCTCTAGCAAGGTAGTATGTTGTGAGGGAGAGGGAAGAGGCTGCAGTACCCAATGTGATTATTGGTACATTTTACTTATTTGATGCCCCAGTTTTAGCTTTTATTGATTCGGGTTCTACACATTCCTATATATGCACAGAACAAGCATAGAATAGAGGATTAGAACATGAGCATGTTAATATTGATATTAGGGTAATCAATCCTATAGGATAGAGTGTTGCTATGAATAGAATATATAGACAATGTCCTTTAGTGATTTAAGGAGATAATTTTTTAGTTGATTTAATTAAACTACCCTTTAATGAGTTTGATGTGATATTAGGAATAGATTGTTTGACTGAACATCTAGCCATTATTAATTGTAGACATAAGAAACTAACCCTCTAAACTTTAGAGGGATAGACAGTGAGAGTAAACTTAAAGAGATATTTGTTAAATAACCTTCTTTCAGTTGTTAAGGCCTAAAAACTTCTCTGGAAAGGTTGTGAAGCCTACTTGGCCTATGTAATCAACACTAATGTTTCCAACTCTGAGCTTGAACATATTCCTATTGCATCTGAATTCTCTAATTTTTTTGCTCAAGAGCTTACCAGGGTTGCCACCTTAGAGAGTGCTTGACTTTGAGATTGAAGTATACCTTGGTACAACTCCAATCTCTATTACTCCCTATAGAATGGCACCTACGAAGTTGAAAGAGTTGAAAGTTTAGTTGCAAGAGTTGTTAGAGAAAGGGTTTATTTATCCTAGTCTGTCACCTTAGGGAGCCCCTATATTATTTGTAAAGAAAAAGGATGGGTCACTCAAGTTATACATCGATTATAGGCAGTTGAATAGAATGATAGTGAAGAATAAATACCCTTTGCCTAGAATAGATGACCTTTTTGACCAGTTTAGAGAGGCTGGAATGTTTTCTAAGATTGACTTAAGATTTGGGTACCATCAGCTAAGAATTAAGGAGGCTGACGTACCTAAGACTACTTTGAGAACCCGCTATAGGCACTATGAGTTCTTGGTGATGCCATTTGGGCTCACCAATACTCCAATGGCTTTCATGGATATTATGAATAGGGTGTTTTAGCCATATTTGGATTAATTCATAGTGGTGTTCATAAATGACATCTCAGTGTACTCTATAAACTAAGAAGAGCATGAATAGCATCTTCGGGTGGTACTGTAGATTCTTAAGGAGAAATAGTTATATGCTAAACTCAGTAAGTGCGAGTTTTGGCTAAGAGAAGTTGCCTTTTAGGCCACATAGTGTCAGCTGAAGGAATCAGAGTGGATCCCAACAAGATGAAAGTAGTGTTAGAGTGGGAACCACCTAGGAATGTCATGGAGGTGAGGAGTTTCCTAAAGTTAACTGGTTATTATAGGAGGTTTGTTAAATGATTTTCTATTATTGCTACTCTTTAACCAGACTAATCAGGAAGAATGTGAAGTTTGTGTGGGATAATTAATGTCAGGCTAGTTTTGATAAGTTGAAATAGATGTTGGCAAAGGCTCCTATCCTGATTCAGCCAGAATAGGGCAGAGAATTTGTGATATATAGTGATGCCTCATTGAAGGGGTTAGGCTGTGTCCTGATGCAAGATGGGAAGGTGGTAGCTTATGCCTCCAGACAGTTAAAGCCACATGAGAGAAACTACTTGACACATTATCTGCAGCTAGCTGCCATTGTATTAGCTTTGAAGATATGGAGACATTATCTATATTATGAGAAGTATTGTAACTATACTGATTATAAGAGCTTGAAATACCTCCTTATGTAGAAGGAGTTGAACCTAAGATAAAAGAGGTGGCTAGAACTAATCAAGGATTATGACTATATCTTTGACTATCATCTGGGGTAGGCCAATGTTGTGGCTGGTGCTTTGAGCAGAAAGTTCATAGTGACCTTGAAGGCTGTGAATGTTAAGTTATAATATACCGAGAGAAATGCCATATTGGTAGAGTTACAAGTACGACCAGGCTTTAGACACCAGATTAAGGAGACTCAGATGAAAGATAAATAGATGATTCAAATGATTAGTAAAGTTAAAGAAGGGAAGGCCACAAGTTTCGTGTTGTTAAAGGATGGGTATTTGTACTATCAAAATAGGTTGTGTGTACCTAGTATAGATGACTTGAGAGTGCAAATACTCAGGGAAGCATATGAGGCTCATTATTCCATGCATATAGGGAGCCTAAAAATGTATCTGGGATTGAAACGCCTATATTGGTGGCCTGGTATAAAGAGAGATGTGGTAGAATTTATGGCTACATGTCTAACATGCCAATAAGTGAAGGTTAAACACTAAGTTCCTTTCGATTTGCTACATCCTATAGCAATACTAGAATGGAAATAGGTAAGAGTGACTATGGATTTTGTGGTAGGATTGCCCATGACCAGAAGTAAGTGTGATGCTGGGTGGACAATAGTAGATAGATTGACTATGACAGCACACTTCATTCCTATCATAATGGATTACTTATTAGAGAAGTTGGCCAGACTATATGTCGATCAAATAGTCAGACTACATGATGTGCTAGTGACTATCATTTTTGATAGTGATCCCCGATTTACTTCTAGATTCCGGAGGAAGCTATAGGAGGCCTTAGGCACTAGATTGGCTTATAGCATAACATTTCATCCTCAAACTGATGGGTAGTCAGAGAGGGTAATATAGATATTGGAGGACATGTTACGAGGATGTGCCATTGAGTTTAAGGGTAGCTGGGATTAGTATTTGTCTTTGGTAGAGTTTGCTTTCAATAATAGCTACTAATCTAGCCTAGGAATGGCTCTATATGAGGCACTTTATGGTAGATAGTGCAAAACCCCCTTGTGCTGGAGTGAAGTGGGAGAAAGGAAGATTGTTGGTGTAGAATTAATCAGATATTTTGAAGAGACAATCAAACTAGTGAGAGAAAAGGTTGAAGGCAGTAGTGGACAGACAAAAATCATATGCTGACCTGAAGAGGAAAGACATCGAGTATGCTATAGAGGATAAGGTGTTCCTAAAGGTTTCTCCTTGAAAGAAAATCTTGAGATTCGATAAAAAGAGGAAACTGAGTCCCAAATTTATTGGGCCATATGAGATCACAGAAAGAGTTGGGCCTTTGGCATATAGGCTAGTGCTACCCTTAGAGTTACAACAAATCCATGATGTCTTCCATGTTTCCATGCTCAAAAGGTACAGGTTGGATCCTTCTCATGTGATTCCAATGTTAGAGATTGAAGTGCAGTTTGACCTAAGCTATGAGGAAAAACCAGTTTAAATTTTAGCCCGAGAGGTGAAACAGTTGCAAAATAAATCCATACCACTAGTTAAGGTGTTATGGAAGCATCACCACACAGAAGAGGCTACTTGGGAATGAGAGGAGCTGATGAAAGCCTAATATCCTCAGCTATTTATGAAATTTAATTAAGAGGGGAAGAACTATAACGCCCTTAATCTGAAGCTTCGTGAATAGTGCCATGAGGCTCGAGATGTGTGCCGAGGTTGTCGGGTCACTTGCACGTGGATCAAGGCAGTGACACTAGCCGTGAAACTTCGAGAGGCTCAAAAATGATAAAAAGGTAAAATAAAAAAATTTAATAGAACCAATAATTCAATTTAAGCAGTAAGGAATGCATCAGGGCAATAAAAAAAATTTCAAGTCGGGATTAACTCGGGAGGTGCTCGGATGGACTTGAAAATATTAGACCCAGAAGCTTAAAAATTCCACTAAGTCCATTGCTGAAAGAATTTTTGAAATCAGAGGTCATTTGCAAATTCTCAAAAATTTTGGGGTTGGCACATGTAAATCGAGGAAGTTCAAAACTGTCCTATTAATGGAATCTAGCCACAAAAATTTACGGCCAATTAGAGGGATTTAAAATAGGAATTTTAAAACAAACGACATAATTTTTTGAGGTCTGAGCTAATTTTAATGAATTTTTAAAGTTTTCTAAAATATTAGGATAATTCGAGAATATTCCACTTGTCTTTGGCCAAATGCCTACGTGGACATTTGGAAATTGTCCTATTGATGGAATCTAGCCACAAAAATTTATGGCCAATTAGAGGGATTTAAAATAGGAATTTTAAAACAAACGGCATAATTTTTTAAGGTCTGAGCTAATTTTAATGAATTTTTAAAGTTTTCCAAAATATTAGGATAATTCGAGAATATTTAGGAC
>CANXYI010629097.1:0-11598 GCA_948208565.1 Hura crepitans
TATATATATATATATATATATATATATACATACATACATACATACATACAGACATATATTAAGCATTTCTAGTTCATAATTTGTAGACCACCATATTTCAAAATACATGTCTAGCTAGTTTAACACCTCGGGCCCAACACCCTCCACACATGAGTGCCCTACCTTTATACATACAAAAATAGATAAAAGATATACCCTGGAATGTTGATCAGCTACACTACAACACCGAGGCTAGACTACTCTATTATTTATAACTTGTGCATCGAAACACTGACATACTAAGTATGAACTTAGTGGTGAATTTAATGTAATATATTTGTGTCACAACACAATCATGCAGTACACACACATTAAACACGTCATCTAATTATGTAAGTTCATATGAATGCAATTCTGCCTTTTATTAGCTGGTCTTGTTACTTAATGTTCAGTATGTATCATAGTCTATTTAAATTACCAAGTTGTGCTCCTTATCTCAATTTATATTAGGTATGCCATGAAATCACAACTGTTA
The DNA here is from genome assembly GCA_948208565.1 of Hura crepitans. Taxonomy (NCBI): domain Eukaryota; kingdom Viridiplantae; phylum Streptophyta; class Magnoliopsida; order Malpighiales; family Euphorbiaceae; genus Hura; species Hura crepitans. Next base: position 515 of record CANXYI010629097.1, read on the forward strand.
ATATTGTCTACCTTTATTTATCTTGTTTCATATTAGGCCTATACTTGAAAGACTACAATAAAGACACTAGATAGTGGGATCTAGATTGTGCAATGGCCCACATTTTGGACCTTGGTAGCTGCACCTACCCATATCCATCCAATAGCAGGGATCAATTCATAAGAACCTCCCAAGTCAGAGTGGTAAAGATCAGTCTGGGTAGACCTCCCAATAGCACTAAGGATAGCAGGTATCAGCCTCATGGGACCTCCTAAGTCCCAGTCATCATATAATCTCAGGTGGATAGTAGGGATCAGCCCCTTGGGACCTCCCAAATCCACAATAAAGTGGGCAAGCAGGGATTAGCCCATACAAAACTCCCAATACCCGAGTGTGCAGGGCTCACTGCTAGAACCTCAGTGGCTACACCTGCCATCAAATATCACAAGCAATAGCCCAGGAGGACTAAAACCCCTAGTAGCTACTAATTTTCAAGTTAACCAGTCAACCCATCTAGTGGGTGTCTAACTGATATGGTCTAACTTCTAATTATCAATTTTAGTGACATAATTATAGGTTATTCGTCATTACCCATAATATAATTTGTGTTCATCATAGTTACATGTACATTTCCATTTCTACATGTCTCACAATTACAATCCACTTACTATCAGATCACTATTCATTTGCTCATTTCCATGACCTTAATTCTCAAGTCAGCATCATCATACAATTCATCTCATTTACATCAATATTACATATCATCATCACCACAATTTCCATACCTTAATGTAATTATTATTACCATTACTTAACATCACATTTACTTGCATTCTCTCATCTAGTTCACTTATGTACATTTATCCATACTATGCCATATTCTCATTACCATAAATGGTCACTTTTATATATATACATACTTGTCATACTTTATCACATTTTAGGCCACACCATGTATGTTTACCAACCATCAATTTCTTTGCCCATTTCACATTACAAGTATACTTTATGTTCACGTTTTAGCCTAATTACACTACCAACACTTATCACACATAAGTGAACACCACATTACCACCATGCATACCATTCGGCCACACCTTGAACACATACATGCACATGAATTTCTTCCATACCAATATGCACATAAGCTTTTCATTTCCATACTAACATACTTAAATAACCATTACATATCAACATGCACACATATACACAAACCCACACTTTTATAAACATTCATACACATACATGACAACATACATATATTACATCAAATTCACATACCTAAGGTGTCAAAACACCTTTTTCCACCACTTTAAGCCTTTGGTCGCCTTCCTTCCTCAAGATTTCCTTCTTTACCTATAAACATATTCATTTTAGGGTTTAAAAAATTCCTAAAAATTCTACATAGCTCTAATTTGAGAACTAATTAAATGTTATGCCTATATTACTTAGGGCTACCTAAAACAAAAATTAAAAAATGGGATAAAAATCCTTACATAAGAAAATGGCACTATTCACCAAGTATGTATATCTCACATTTGAGTCACTTTTTTTTAATTTTGTCATGTTGAATGGCTTTTTGAGACTATAGAGGCAAAGAAATATATAAGGTTTATGGGATTTGGGTTTGTATAGAGAGAGAAATAAAGCAAAAATAGATAAGAAATAATAGAAAGGTGGCATTGGCCAAAGGAGATAGGAGGAGGAAGATGACTTTTATGGCATATGTGACACTCTCACATGTGTTAAGGCTTTTATATTAGTGAGATGGATGGCTCGGATCGTGCCACATGTTGATCTAATGGTCCGTTTTAACCTAATTTTCTTTTAAAATTTAGAAATTCAAAATAATTTCTTTAGACCTCTGAAAATCATAATTTTAGTACCAAAAATTCTTAATAGTGCCCATTAAAAGTCTCATAAAATCTCAGGTCAAAACTCCCTTAGGAACTAGTGTTATTATTCACTCATATAATTATGAAATTCCAAATAAATATCAAATGACCTCAGAATATTAAAATTTCTTTACCAATAGACTCATTTGAATTCTTGAGCTTCATGGTATGGTATTTTTAAGTCCATAGGCACATCCTAAAGCTGTCTCGACACAAACTCAATTGAGGTCACTATTCACTAGTTCTTGCCCTTAAATGATTTATTAGTTCAACTAAAAGTTTTAATTATTTTTTTTATCATTTTCTAGTCCGTCAAAGTTTTATGACTAGTACTTCCCCTTTTGGCCATCATAAAATGGCCCGGTGTCTCGGCAAACACTATTTATGCCTCGAAGGTACTATTCACGAAACTAAGATTTATGGGCGTTACACCAGTGTAGGATTCACTTTGCTAGTCCTAAGTCCCCATTAAAATAGTCATTCTTTATAAAACCCAACCACTATCTTATTGCTTAATGCTAACTTCAAGGTAAGATCTAAGCTCTTTTCATTATATTCATTCATTTATTTGTGTTGTTTTGTTGTAACCAATGATCTCCTATGATTAATTGACATGTGAGGTGATTTTATATAATCCTCATAGTGATTATAGGAGTAAGTTAACCTTTTAAATTATTTTAATAATGTTTTAATCATTCATAGAAAATTGTAATCGCACTTGCTTTCTAGAACTAATGCCTAAGTCCACATAAACCAATTTTAATAGATGTGAAGGTCTGTACAGGACTATTATTTAAATATGTATATAATATGAGGTCTGTATGGACCAATGTTCGATAATAGTTTTCCATTTACTTTGTATACCATATTTTAATGTATCATGTTTACCATATTGACATGCTTGTGTGATGTTATCATGTTGTATGATTATTTTATGCCTTAATATGCATATTAATATTCTAGAATTAATGTGAGGTTCACATGGATTCCCTTTTATAAGAATCATAGTCTGCACGAACGTATACATTTTATATATGCTTATTCTATTTTGTAGTCCATATAGAATCCCTTTCACTAAGAGTGTAGTCCGCATGGACATAAACTTTGAATCTTAGTCCTTATGAATATCTATATTTATCTTCATGTTTTCCTTTGCATAATCAATACACCATTCTCTAAGTTATAATCATTATTTAGGCATGAATCATGATCATACATGTTTATATCACACAAGTTATTATCATTCTATTTGGTATTATGCTTAGGTCCTCACATACCATTATTTGTGCTACTAACCTCTTTCCTCGAGTTGTGTAAGAGTGACAATTCTTACTAGATTAGAGGTCCAAATGGATAATATTAGCCATGACATACTCTAATCTACATGAATAATGATCGGAGCCGAAATAAGTCTGCATGGACCTGAAGACATAAAGACGAGACCAATCATATGTCTTATGTTATCTCATTTGCTTTTGTACCTTTTAATCCTCTTTCTTATTTTGGATTGTGATAGGTAGCTTAATAACTCATTTTACATGCCAAAAAGCCTAAAATCACTTTAATGGTTTTATACATGACTAATTGGTGTTTCTTAAATAAAATGGTTTTGAGTTTTCTTTAATAAAAGTGACAATGAAAATGTATTTTAATAAAGGCCAATCTCCTAGAGATGGGAGGTTGGCAATTACCACCAATTCCTACAAAATTATAGGTAATAGTCAGGTCAAACAACAACTAACAAATCACTCGATTTCTAGATGTCAATACATACTTATGCTTGTTGTATGTTTTCAATATTGTAACTTATTTCTTTAAGTGAAAAGGTAACATGAACGCTTTAATTATAATGCTTGCTTGCATGATAAAAGATTAAGAAATGTTAGAATATAAAGGAAGGTATATTATAAGGGTATTGATAAGATCTAATTTCAAACCCTTTTTGGCCAAAAGATCAGTGGTTTTAGTGTAAAGTCAAGTGGTGACTTTAAACACTAACCACTCTCATCCCCAGTAAAATACAATAAATATATAATGGTGACTCTATTGGGGACTGAGAATTGAATCTGAAAGTGCCCAAATAATATACCATTTAATATTCTAATTTTGATCAGTCCTATACATTTCATCTTATATAAACTATGGCCCTTTTTACCTTGGATAGTGTTGCAAACCATGAACCTATTTTTCATTCAAGAATGGTGAATTGCTAGCATATCCATGACTCACAAGCCTCGTACATTTGGGTATATGAAATGGTGAACTAACTTGTCGCTATTATCCTTAATTGGAAAGAACTGTTAAAAGGGACCCCTGCTTATGGCAACCATAAAGCCTTCTTAAACCAAACCATAAAGCCCATGTAGTTAAGCTTAGCAACTTTACCTAGGTTGTATGACCCTAAGTGATTGCAATTGCTATATACGCTTATTACATTTAATGTTATTTAAAGTGGGGCCAAGCCCGTTGTGCCTTTTATCTAAAATGGGCCTAGCCTAATTTCACTTTAAAAAAGGCTTAAATGTTATTGGCCATTATATTTGCATGCACTTTAAATATGAGAGGTCATTAGGCCTAATTGGAACCATAATCAAACATATGCATCCCCCGTTGATGCTTAGGTAATCCCACCTAGGAAAGAAACAGCTAGACCAAGTGTGTAAGAGTAATAAGGTTAGAAGGTTTACTGTTTGTGTTTGTCCTTATACATCCTAACATGTATCCTTTATTATGTTCATGTATAACATTATATTGTACCTACTACATAACATAAACTTTGTAACTTTCTCATATCTCATAAAAATTTTACATTTCCATCTTAAAACATATGTATGGTAAACACACATCATATAGACTCAAGTACACTTTATACTAGCACATGACACACTAACCATACATCAAAAGTTGTCATCTTGTAAAGGTTCATTGACTTCTAACTCATGTATCTTGTGACCTTATTCATGCATTGACTATCTATGCCATGCATATGCATGCATCATGTATGTTCCTAAGACATCATTTTATGTATCATCTTAGAAAATTCATGCATCATCACTAACCTTTTATTTTGTAGCCACCATTAATCCATCTTCAACATCCAAAAAGGAATGATCATGCCTAGAGACAAAGTAGTAAAGAAGACCATGCTAAATGAGATCCTTCAAGATATTGAGAAAAGAATAGTGGCCACCATGACCAATGCATTGTCAAGTATGCATGCTCGGTAAGATAAAGGTCAAACTACTGTTGTTGACAATTATAAGAAAGAAAAGATTGATGACTAGGTTTCAGATGAAGAGATACCACTTGTTAAGCCTAGCTATAATAGGGTTCCACTACCTAAGCATGATAAGGAAGATCCTATCAAAGAACTAAATGAATAGCTAGAAGCCAGGAGTCACCTAGTGACCAGAGGGCAAAGATAGTAGCTTGAAGCTTGATCATGGCATGCCTTAAAAATTCAAGATATCGAATTTAAGCAAGTTTGATCTCATTTATGATCTAAGGACTCATTTGAAGTAGTATACAGTAGCTATAAGGTCAACCAATCTATCAAAAGCACAAATGGTAAGCTTGTTTAGCGTGTCTCTAAAGGGTAAGCCTTAGATTAGTACCACAAATTGGAAAAGAAGGTCAAAGTGAACTGGGAAGATTTGGCTTATGTATTCAATAAGCAATACTCAAATAACGCAACCATTGAGGTAATCCTCAAAGATTTGGAATTGGTGCACCAAAAACCTAATAAATCCTTTTTCGAATAGTTAGAATGATGTAGGGATAGGATACTTAAAATGAGAAACAAGCCTAATGATACTGACCAGATCAAGATGTTCATTAAGAATGATAATAGCTATATGAATGCTAGGCTCTCTATTAAAGGCCTTACCACATGGGAATGGCTTAAGGATGTAGCTATTGATCTTAAACTAGCACTTCAAAATAGAGGATTCAAGAAGAATGGGAACCTACCCATCAAAATGATAATTCGAGCTAAGTTACTAATGTCAACATAGTCAGGACTCACCATTTCTCTAAATAGGGCAAACCTCTATCTTGGTGCTTGAATAAGCTCATAAAAGAAAAAAAATTGCAGCCATTAACACCCAAACCGCAGATTGATCCTCTTCTATCTAATCATAGGTTTGATCTATATTATGCTTACCATCAATTGATAAGCCATCTCATAGACAAGTGTACCACTCTCTATCATGCTATCTAAGATCTCATTGATACCAAGCAGATACCTAATCTAGAAGCTTAAAGCTCTCATTCTCCTTTTCTTTCTAGTTTAGTTTAGTTGTGAGCTTTTGTAATCTTTTCAATTACTTTTCCTTTATTAAAATAAAATAATGAATTTATTTTTAGTTGTTTGTATAAATACATTTTGACTTTAATCTAGAAAAATCCTAGATCACATCAACTTTAGCTCTCTCTTAAAAGATGGATCAATAATTAATAGGCATCACTAGGAATCATTCATAACATTAAGCATCACTAGAAATCATATATAACATGTATAACATTGGCATCGTGAAAGCCATAACATGTACATGTATCATGCATACATCTATTAGACATTGTGACTTCATTACTTAGGCTTAGCCATGCTTCATTAATCCATACATAAATTACCTTCCACCTAGTATCTCCTCATCTAATATAGGTGTCACATGCATTTGAATCATAAAAGTTACATCCTATGCATACCTTTGGCATCATGTAGATTTCATTCACTTTGTACCGTCTTACCTAGTATAGGTATGACATGCATCCATCACATATCCATATGCATTTATAGTCACATTATGTATAGGCACCTTATGTATGTATCACGTGTATCACTAACCTTTAATCTTATAATCATCCATGCAAGTTAAACATAACATAGCATTATAAATGCTTGAAACATGCATTTTATCATATATATCATACTAACTACATAGATCATCCTTTGCTCAGGGTTTTCAAAGGAAAAAAACTCACCCCTTTGCTTCCTTCAATACTCCTCACCACAAAAATGGCAACTAGACCTAAAACCAAAGGCAAGAGTCAATTTGTGACTAAAGGCATGATGGGTAAGATAGTGGCAGCACTAAAACAAAGGATAATAGCATGCATAGAAGAAAAGATTCGAGAAGTCCAATAATAAGGTGCTCTAAGGAACCAGATAGGCATGGGGGCAAGCGATGACCAAGTGACTAGGCCAAGAAAGATTTCCCACAAATTTACCCATCTTAATAAGCCTTTGTCCATAATGCTTGAGTTAAAAGAAGAAAACCTCATTCAACCTTTAATACCCGAACAACATTCCTCACCATTTCTATCTAACCATCACCATGACCTATACTATACTTATCACCAAAAGACTGGCCACCTGACTGACAACTGCAAAGCCTTTCATCAAGCCATCCAAGACCTCATAGACTATGATGTAATACTTTATCCTAAAAATCACCATCACTAGACTTCACTATCATCTCTTAAATCTCTTAAAAGTGAGGTTCTCTCTTCTTGACATTCAGTCTGCCACCCCATAAGCCAAGTGTTAACCAATTATAGGATCACACCAATCAAGGATATGGAAGGATCTAATAAAGGTAAGATAGATTGCTTGTGTTTTCTTTTCTAATTGTTTCTTTCCTTTGTGTTGAAATAATTAAAGTTTAATAAAACATTTTTTTAGATCATTAATTACATAGCATGGTACTCTTGAATGTGAGTTGAGAGATTTTAAAAAAATAACAACAAAAAAAGGAAGGAACAAACATGATTAGCTTGATCCACAAGTACCACAAATAGTTGATGATTTTTCTAAGAATGGCTGCCACTACTGCACATAAAGCTCAAGACTTGACCTTTCCTTATAAGGAATGAGAAATACCCCTAAGTGTGAGATGTAAGATAGACAGAAAATAATAAGTTAGGGGCAACTAAACCTAAATAAATGCTTTTCTTCAACCTTAAAAGAGGTCCAAACTCAATAGACTCTAAAACTTTTAAAACCTAAGAAATATTCTAAAAAAATTTTTTGGTTCTTGCTTATATAAGAATCTAAATGTTAGAAGGCTCTAACTATCAAAACTCAAAGCCTAGAAAAATAGAAAAATTTACCTTAAAGCCTCAAATAATTAAGAATTCTCTTTTCAACTATGGTTACCTTTATTAAAAAAAAAAAGAAGAAGAGTTTTCTAATTCTCACTAGGTCGATCACTCAAGACCATAGGCCTAGGCAAAAGTTTGGGAAATTGAGAGAAAATATTTAGTCAGAAAATCTTTTGACCAGTTAATAACAAGGTTATCATCTATACAATACTTGCAAAGGTCAAAAGAACAACATCAATCAACTTAAAGTACTACCAATGTTTGCTTTAAAGACATGAAACTCCAAATTGTCCTCTTGAAAAAATTCCATACACTTCATATCTAACAATTCCAAAGGATGAGAGTTTATATTCAATTGATCAAACACAACATAATCATATCCCAAGCCTTAACCAAATATGGATAAGCTGAATTAAAAAAAAAGAAAAAGAAAGGAAGCTCGCTAGGTTGAAAACTCACAAAGGGCAACTTGGGCAAAAATTAGAGCATACCTCGCTAGATTGAAAACCCGTAAAGGGTAGTCTAGGAAAAAATTAGAGGTCAAGAGAAAATATTTTGTTGGAAAATCTTCAAACCAACTAATAACAAGGATACCATGCTATGCAACCACATAAATTTTCATGCTCAATCACTTGTTCATCATTCATCATTCAGCCACATATGCTTAGATGCTCCCCATAATGAGTTGACATTTTGCCTCACCACCTTTATGGCACATTCCATCTGACCTGCTTTTCTCCTCCTTCATAGAACTTTTCATTCCTTTTCACCACCTCAACTCAACCTATTTCTTCATGGAACATCTCATTCATATTACCCCACCCTAGCCTATCACTTCACATCTTTACCTTTCATCAAACCCAAGTTTTTCCTATGATAAGTCTAAGAAGAGAATAATCTTAATAACAAGATGTGCATTATTTCATGCATTTAGACTCATTATTACATATACATCCAAGAAAAATATATTTACTCACTCACATTCATTCATACATCCATTTTAGGAAAAAATGCGCATTCGGCCTGTACATATGTTTGCCTTTATAATGCATCCATCACAAGAAGAACATTCATTCATCATAAGTAAAAATGCATTCATCGGTCAACATACATCTGCCTTTACTATACATCCATCATTTATTCACTCATTAAGGAAAAAGTTATATTTACCATCCAGCTACCTATACATGCATTCATCATTCATTTAATTTCCTCATTTATCTAGAAAAAAGAAGCAAAAACACATGCATCACTAAATTCATTAAAAATGCATTATTCAGACACATACCTTGTTGCATTCATTTATCTAGAAAATATTAGCAACTAACACACATATCATTCATTCATTCACTTAATCACCACATTCATTCACTAGAATCATCTCACTCAAATCACCTTTATGTTTTAACACTCATTCATCTAAGATAGGATAGAGTGTATTCATTTATTTAAGAGAATATTAATTCACCAATCACCAGACACATTCACACATTTGCATATGTATCAGCTTATTCACATACTCACATTAATTAGGCATCAATGTATTCAATATGTAGTCACATGCTTTAGGCATATAAAATATATATACATTCAATAAGTTTACAATCATTAGTGTAAACATACATGCATCATCTAGCATAAGCATCTTATCTAGACATCAGTCATATAGCTTACATAGCTCAGGAACATAAAAGATAAGTAACATACATGTGCACATCATTTAAGATAAGGTCACATTTATTCACATATCATAGAAAAGTCTGTTTCATATAAAGCATGAACTTACCCATGCAAGGCATTACATTCATATTAGTCTATTTCAATTCACATGTGTACATATCCTAGTCATATAGGTCATATACAATCATATGCATTAGCCATATGCCTAAAAACATTTAAGCCTCTAACTCATGAATCAATCATGCACTTACATCACAAACAACATATGTGCACATGATGTCACACATATACTTGCATGATATTAATATCCTTAATACTAGATATGGTTTGGACCATTGCTTTAGACCTAACACTAGATTCAATTTAATCAACACTATTAGCTTAACCAAACCTATCACTAGATTTGATTTAGTTATCTTATTCAAACTTATCACTAGATTCGATTAGGTTAGCTTTCAGCTTAACCAGACCTACCACTAGATTCTATTCGGTTAGCTTATTCAGACTCATTACTAGATTCAATTTAGTCAGCTTATATAGACTCATCACTAGATTCGGTTTGGTCAGCTTCTTTAGACTCATCACCAAATTTAGTTTGGTTAATATTCAGTTTCTTCAAACTTATCACCAAATTTGATTTGGTTACTATTTAGCTTCTTTACACTTATCACCATATTCAATTTGATCAACTTCTCCAGACTTATCACTAGATTTGGTTTGGTTAATTCTTTAGGACTTATCACCAAATTCAATTTAGTCCATCTGTAACTTACCAACCTAAAGGCAAGCAGACACTCACATTCGGTGTAGTTTATTGATATGGAACCCCAAGGTTATAGAACCCAAAACCCCTAAAACATATAATATGGCTAGAACAAGAATGAGAATAAACCCCCAACCTATTGCACCCCCAAACAATACATATATGGAAACACAAGTAATTGGTTAATTTTAAAATAAAAAGAACAGAAATTCACTAAAGAAATTACCTTGGAAGAAAATCAACTCTTGTTGCAAAAAGAAGAAGACATGCTATCCTCTCCAATAAAATTAGGCCAAGCCTTATGTGAAAAACTCACAAATATTATTGACCATTCAATTGTTATTTTACAAGCCAACAATGAGGCTATTTATAGGCCTCTTACACCAACCCCCATTTCAATAAGGAAATAAAAAAGTAAGGGGCATGTTTGGATGACACCTTTTAACCAAGAAAGAAAATTACAAAAACTAAAGCCAAGCTAAACAAGGCCCTTATTTTCTAAAATAGGAAATAAAATAAGGGATATGTTTGTTTGACTCCTAATTAAATTTCCTATCTTAAACTAATATTGAAATAATTAAATATTCAACCAAACAAGGCCCTTCCCATATAAAATAAACTAGGCCCATATGAAGTGTAGCCCACTTTTAAAGCCCATACACCAA
>CANXYI010629101.1:0-12208 GCA_948208565.1 Hura crepitans
TTATAAATAAATAATTTACGTAATTATTTAATATAATATAATAAATAATTTAATATTTATATTTATATGAACTTAAAAATATAATATATTTCTACCGTAAATTAGAGGTTAATATTTATATTTATAGCATATTAAAATTCTAGGTAAAAAAATTAAAATCAAATAAATCACAATAATTTTTGGTTGATTCAAATGAACAATTTTTTTATTATTCTAAATAAAAGTGCCACATTGCATTCAACATTTGTTTTTTTTATTATTCTAAATATTGCATTACATGGAACATTTGCTTTTTTTTTTATGAATCACCCAAAAAAAAAAACAATCTCAACTTATCCAAAAAAAAGTAAATATCTACTTAAATTATACTCCATAATAATGAAATACAAATTAATTAATAAAAATAGACCGACAATATATCTAAAAGAAATCAAGAATAAATATATTTTAAGTAATATATAAAATTGTGATTTTTTACCATTTATTTTTTAGTATTATTATTTATTTATGTAATAATTTTACTTTTTATCTTCAATTTAAATAATTCTAGTTTTTACTTGATGCATTAAATATAAACAATTTTTTTATTTTTTATATTTTTGGTTGTAGTGAAATCATAAAAATCAACGTGATAAGAGACTGCTTGTTTTATTTATTTTTTGAACTGTAATATATAACTATTGAATGTATTGAATTGTAATCTTTAATTATTATGCCTTTTTAAGTAATTAGTAATATTATTTTCTATACAAATATTTTAGGTATTGTCTTTAATTTTATTGTTTTAAATAGTCTTTGAAATATATAGATTGTAGATATTAGTAAAAAGTTATTTAAAAAAAATTCAGTTCATTTAAATAAGTGTATAAAAAGTCTAATTTGAATAAACAAATCATTTTCTTCAAAACTTCAATTTTTGATTTTTTTTCCATTCAATTTGATCATAAATTGAAAATCAAATCATTCTCAGCCCTATATAGCATAATAAGATAGTGGCCCTATATAGTTTCAAAACTCTTTTGCGCCATGCTTATAAGTTTGTGGCCTTCCTTTGAGTATAGATTCAACATTAACCGAGAAAAGAAAAAAAATAAGGGAAAATGGGGTGAGACGGTTGTAAGTGTGAGCATGAATGTGAAGTGCAATAATTGTAATTAGTAAATCACTAAATGGTAAGGTAGATTAGGGTTTAAAAAAATTAATTTTTTTGTCAAGTTTTTAAAAATATTATATGTATTATATATACTTAGTTATATATTATTATATAATAATTATATAATATAAGGATATTATAAATTTAGCTAAAAAATGTAATTATATAATATATAATTATATATTATTATTAAATATATATTAAACATAACTATATATAATATATAATTATATATAATATATTTAATAAAATATATTGATTTGGAATGTCTTATTTTTTGTTCGGATTGATTCAAAACGGATAATCGGATTAGGACAGAATTGATTAATATTTAATTTTAGTCTTGTCCCAAATTTAAATTCTGTCCGGCATTTGGGACAATTTTTTTTAAAAAAAATCAATTTTTTATGGTTTGAAATATTTTGGAATGATTTTTAGGTTCAGTTTGGATTTTCTATATCCCATGCAGACCCTAACTTAGAATGTTCTTTCTATTGTTTTATAGTTCAAAGCTATATTGAAAATTAAAAATCATAAAAACAAAGAAGCAGTTTGACTTATATTTAAACTACTCAAAACCATATTAAACCATTTTTAATCATACTGGGTTGGGTTGGTTTTTTACATTTGAACCATCTTAAACCATTGTATTCATCTTGAATGGATTGGTTTGGGTTTATCTCTAATTTTACCCAACCCATTAACACTCTTAGTTTGAACCCTATGTATTGTTTTGTTGATCTCTAATGTTGGTTTAGGGGACTAGAAGGGTCCAGGAATTGAGTTGTAGATGAAAACTATTTTAGAAGTGTTTTTCTTATGGGAAAAAAATTTTGGTTTTTCACCCGGGTAGCCGTTATGGTGCCTGATTTTCTGTAAATTGTTAATAGACATAATCTAGTGTTTTAATAGACTAAAATAGGCAAAAATGAAATGCTATACAATGAGAAACACTAAAAGGTCAAGTTAGGTCAAAGTTGGTCAAAGTCACATAAGTGTTAAATAAAGGGTCCCTAACGAAATTCAAGGATGGGTGACCTTACGGGAAGTAGCGCTCATTGTCTTTTTCCTTCAAGAAAAGGCAAGGGGTGTTACAAGTTACTTACATAAAAAGTTATTGTAATAGGAAAAACCTAGTTAAGGAACCTGTGATAAGATGATATGCCATTACTTCACTACTCATGTCTAGATGCATCTCATATCCTTTATGTACGTTTACATGCATGACCTGCACTTATTACATCATTTCCACCATTAAGTGTATACTCAATGTGTCGATGTTTCGATGTGCAAGTTATAGATGAGACTACCTGGCTAGCCTCACCATGTGTAGTATAGCTATTTGCTTTTTGGTAATCTTTTTATACTTTTGAGAGATATTAGTAGAGGCACTCATGTACATGTGTAGACGTCTATAATGATAGGGTCATAGATATGGTATAGTGAGAACATGTAGTTAGTGCTTGTTTAACCAACCTAAATGGATGTAATATGAATGTTTGTGCAGTTTATATAATATGACTGTAATGTATCCTTATATGTTATGGGTCTGAGACCCCGTGTTGATGTTGTTGACTATATGTGATGTGATTTGGGGAACCAAAAGGGTCCAGAAGTTGTGGAACATGTGGGTGATAGTTATAGAAGTGCTTTTATGCAGGAAAAAATTTTAATTTTTCACTCGGGTAGCCGTTACGCTATCCAATTTTCTATTAAAGTGTACAGACGATGAAAGCTTAAAATGTGCCACTTCACTTCTCCAAGAAGAGCCATTTCATTGGTGCAAAACAACTGAAAGGAGAAGGGCGATAGCTGAAGTAACCTTGAAGTACTTTTTAAAGGAGTTTCATAAGCAATATATACCTAAGTCCTATAAGGATAAGAGGAGGCAAGAATTTCTAGACTTGAAGTAGGGACAAAGGTTAGTTTCTGAATACGAGAAGGACTTCGCTTGTTTGAGTAGATATGCTGAAGAGTTCTTACCTACTTATGAGGAGAGATGTAAGAAGTTCAAAAAGGCCTCAATATTGAGCTGTAGATATAGATTACCATAATAAAGATAAAAGACTTCTCTGTGATGGTAGCAGTAGCCTATGATATGGAGGAGCTGCTGTAAGAAAAGGGGGAGCTATTCTAAAATAAAAGACCATTTGTAGTTGGTCAGACTAGCTTAACTCTAAGAGCAGGCAAGAGGTAGAGGGAGTTTTATTATAGACAGCAGTTCTAAAGGCAACTTGGACAGCAGTCTCAAAGGTAGGCTTAGCCTTAGAGGTCAGGTCAAGCTTTTCCACCTAAGCATTGACCCTCACTATAGTCCTTCAGTGCTTCTATTTCAACAACTAGAAGTGCACCTCTGATGTGTGGGGTAAGCAGTAGAAGGCATTTGGGCCATTGTTGGCAAACTAGGAGAGGAGAATGCTTCACCTGTGGAGCTAAAGACCATTTTTAGTGGGATTGTCCATAGAGATAGCCTGAGGTTGCATAAACTTAGGCATCAACTATAGTAGCACCTAATAAGGAGTCAAGATAGCATAAACAAGATTAGTCGAGTAGCAGTTAGAGGACAAGATTGGAGGCTAGAGCTCTAGCATGTTGGAATGCTATCCATGCACGGGAGGAGGCTAAAGCACCAGACATCATTGCTAGTACCTTTTATTTATTTGATGGTCTTGTATTAGCTTTAATAGATCTAGGTTCGACAAGCTCATATATTTGCACCATACAAGCCTGAGATAGAGGGTTAGAACTAGAACCCATAGAGTTAGACATTCAAGTTCATAACCTAATTAGGCAGAGTGTGATGGTGAACACAATATATAGGCATTGTCCTATGATGATACAAGATAGAATATTCCCAATGGATCTTAGTGAACTTCCATTTCACGAGTTTGATATCATATTGGGTATGGATTGGCTAATAAAGTATCGAGCAATTATTGACTGTGAGAATGAAAAACTTAACCTCTAAATGGAGGAGGGACATGAAGTGACTATTGTGGGTAGTAAAAACTCCATATCTAACATTATTTCAACTATCACCGCAAGGTGTCTCAATTGAAAAGGATGTAAGGCATACCCAGCTCACATAGTTAACACTAGCAATACAATGTCTAGTCCTGATTAGATACCTATGGTAATAGAATTCCCAAAAGAATTGCCTAGATTGCCACCACATCGAGAGTTAGATTTTGAGATTGAGGTATACCCTAACACAACCCCAGTATCTATCTCTTTATAATGAATGACACCTACAGAATTGTAGGAGTTAATGGTGCAATTGTAGGAACTACTAGACATAGGCTATATTAGGCCTAGTACATCACCCTAGGGAGCACCCGTACTATTTTTGAAAAAGAAAGATAAGTCACTCTAATTATGCATCAACTACAGGTAACTAAATAGGGTAACAATCAAGAATAAATACCTGTTGCCTAGGATTAATGATCTCTTTGACTAGTTATGAGGCGCTAGTATTTTTTTAAAGATTGACTTGAGCTCGGGGTACCCTTAGTTACAGATTATGGAAGCGGACATCCCTAAAACTGCTTTCAAAACCCTGTATGGGCATTACGAGTTCTTGGTGATGCTATTTAGGCTCCTCAATGCCCGACAGCCTTTATGGATTTGATGAACTGGATGTTCGAGCCTTATTTAGACCAATTTGTCGTGGTGTTTATAGATGACATCTTAGTGTATCCTAAGAGTTGAGAGGAATATGAGTAGCACCTCAGGGTTTTATTGTGAATATTGAGAGAGAAACAACTATACACCAAGTTTAGCAAATGTGAGTTCTAGTTGAATAAGGTTGCCTTTTTGGGTCATATATCTTCAGATGAAGGTATTAGAGTGGATCCAAGCAAGGTGAAAGCTATGCTAGACTAGAATCCTCCTAGGAATGTGATGGAGATCCAAAGTTTCCTAGGATTAGCTAGGTATTATCGAAGATTTTCCATGATTACAGCCCTACTGACTCGCTTGCTGAAGAAAAATGTGAGATTTGAGTGGGATGATAAATGCCAGGGTAATTTTGACAAGTTAAAGACTACGTTGATGGAAGCTCTAATCCTTACTCAACCCAAACAAAGAATGTAGTTCATCATATGTTATGATGCTTCACACAACAAGCTTGGTTATGTCCTGATGTAGGAAGGCAAGGTGATTGTATATGCCTTTAGGTAATTAAAACCTTATAAATGGAATTATCCCACCCATGACTTGGAATTGGTAGCTATTGTATTTGTATTAAAGGTGTGGAGACACTATTTATATAGAGAGAAGTGTTATATCTATACTGATCACAAGAGCTTGAAATACCTACCCACACAAAAAGAGTAAAACCTTAGGCAATGACGATAGATGGAATTGGTAAAAGATTATGACTATTTGATTCACTACCATTCAGGCAAGGTGAACATGGTTGTAGATGCTTTGAGTTAAAAGTTCATTGCTACCTTGAAATCCATGTATGCCAAAGTAGTATACACATAAGAAAATGAAATCTTTGCTAAACTATAGGTTAAACCTAACTTCAAGTAGCAAGTAAAAAAGGTCCAGAAGAGAGGTGACTAGTTGGTGTAGACCATGAGCAAGGTCAAAGAGGGGAATATTACTCGGTTTGAATTGGGAGCTAATGTAAGTTTATATTATCGAAGTAAGCTGTGTGTTCCTAAAGTGGATAAGTTAAAAACCTAGATCTTGAAGAAAGCTCATTATGCTTCATACTCCATGCACTTAGGAAGCACGAAGATGTATCTCAATTTGAAACCCCATTATTGGTGGCTAGGAATAAAGTGAGATATAGTATACTATATGGCTCGATGTCTAATATGTCAACAGGTGAAAGCGGAGCCCTAAGTTCCCTCTAGATTGCTACATCCCATAGGAATACCAGAATGGAAATGAGAGAAGATCACTATAGATTATGTGATAGGGCTACCTATGACATGGACTAAATGTGATATTGTATAGTGGATAGATTGATAAAGATAGCTCACTTTATCTCAGTGAGGATGGATTACTCTTTGGATAACCTAGCATAACTCTACATTGATGAGATTGTATGACTACATGGAGTGCCCATAGTTATTATCTCAAATCGAGACCCTTAATTTACTTATAGATTCTAGAAGAAGCTATGTGAAGCCTTAGGTTCTTGATTAGCATACAGTACTATATTTCACCTTTAGACTAAAGGATAATCAAACTGGGTGATATAAATATTAGAAGATATCCTACGTAGTTATGCGATAGAGTTTAGAGGTAGTTAGGATCAATACCTCTCCTTAGTTGAATTTGCCTACAAAATAGCTAGTAGGCCAACTTAGGAATGGCACTTTATAAAGCATTATATGGTAGAAGGTGCAAAACTCCCCTTTATTAGAGTGAAGTAGGAGAAGGTAAAATCATGAGATCTAATTTGATTAGAGATACAGAGGACAAAGTTAAGATCATAAGGGATAGATTGAAAGCTACTACAAATTGACAGAAATCTTATACAAATTTGAAATGAAGGGATGTTGAGTATGAAGCCAGTGAAAGGGTATTTTTAAAAGTGTTGCCATAAAAGAAGATGCTCAGATTTGGTAAGAAGGGGAATCTTAGCCCTAGATTTATTAGTCCTTACGAGATCACTGAGCATATAGGACCATTAGTATATAGGTTGGCATTGCCATTTGAGCTATAAGAAATCGATGATGTCTTATATATTTTTATGCTGAGGCAATATAGATTGGACCTATCCCATGTGATATCTACAGAAGAAATAAAAGTACAGCTAGATTTAACCTATGAGGAGGAACCGATAAAGATTTTAGCTATAGAGGTAAAGCAATGGAGGATTAAATCCATTCCTTTAGTAAAGGTGCTATGGAGACATCACAAGGTAATGGAAGCCACCTAGTACAGTGAAGAACAAATGAGTGCTCAATACCCACATGTATTTGAATCAAGTAATTTTGAGGATGAAATTCCTTAGGAGGGGAAGAATTGTAATGCCCGTAAGTCGGTGTCTCATGAACAATAGCTCTGAGACCAAAATTGTGCTCCTCGAGAGTCGGTGCACCTTAATAAGGCTAGAAAGGGGCATATTAGTCATAAAGCTTTGACAGGACAAAAAAAGGAGAAAATTAAATAATTTAAAATTTTAGTAAAACAATTAAATTATTTTAGGTTAATAATTAGTGAATAGTGACATAAAACGAGATTATATCGTGATAGCTTATAGATATGCCCAAACAAATTTGAAAATACCATACCCTAAACCTTAAAAATTCCAATATATATGCTAGTGAAGGAAATTTAATTTTTTGAGGTCATCTGATATTTATTCTAAATATTTTATTTTAGTAGGTGAATAATAACCTAAAGTTGATGGTGGAATTTTTACTTGAAATTTTGCGAGGGTCTTAATGGTATTAATTGAGGATTTTTAAAATAGAAATGAGTATTTTTAATGGTGCAGAGAAATTTTTGTGAATTTTTGAAGTTTAAAAGAAAATCGAGAGAAATCGGACCGTTAGATCGCCACGAGTCACAATTTGAGCCATCCACCCACCCATATAAAAGGGCCTACACATGTGAGAGTGTCACATGTGTAAAGCCATCATCTTTCACCCATTTTTACCCTAAAATTTGATACTGTTACCACTCTCTCTCCTCTCTTTTTCTTCCTTTTCTCTCTCCTCCCACCACCAAATCTTACACTTTATGCATGGTTCTTGACCTCCATATCCTCCTAAAGCTGATTCCATTGACATAAACTAGAAAAAAAGGGCTAGAAAAGGAGAAATTGAAACTTGGTGAATATTGACAAATGGTGTAAGTGTTTTTAATTTAATTATTATTTTTTGTATTAGGTAGCTTAAGGTATTCTAAGAACTTCTATGATTTTAGATTTCAATTTGGAGTTATGTAGGATTTTTAGGAATTTTTCTAAGGCAAATTTTGATTATGTTAGGTCAAAAGGAAAGTGTGGAAGGGGAACCCCATTCAAGGTAAGATAGTGGTGGAAAAAAGGGTGTTTTCACACCCTAGGTATGTGGACTAGACTAAATTTATGCATGTCATGTGCTTGTACATGAATGTATGCATGCACATGTGTATGAAAATGGCATTTCTTAATGTTAGGCATGTAATTGATATAAATGGTTGGTATGGTTGTGTTAATGGTGTAAAAATAACATTGTATGCATAATTGGGTGAAAAAAAACCAAGCGTAGGTATGTGTTGTGTGTGGCCAAAATATGTGTATTTATGTGCATGTTATGTGTGTATATGTATATGGCATGGAGATGTAAATGAAGTGTAAATCATAGTAGAATGTGAATGACAAGTATAAGTACTAACGTATAATGAATTTATGATAATGGTGATAAAAAAAATAGATTTACAATGGTGTTACTTGAAATTGTGATGGTATGTGTGCGCTTAATGGCATAAGAATGAGGGTCGGACTTATGATGATTAGAAAAAATATTGGTTGGGGAAATGATGAATTCATGGTTGGTATGAACTAGAGACATGGAACTCATGATGGTAGAAAATGACCAAATAAATAATAACTTATGCGAAAATAACCAAATAAATAGTAACTTAAGTGAAAATGACCACATAGATAGTGATTCTGTAGAAACTGACCTAAAGTGAATAAAAGTTATAAATGTAGTAGAGATGCATGCATGAGTTAGTATTGAGATGAAGCCAAATAAGAATTGAGTCACAGTTAAATATTGAAAATATGAATAGTAACTTAGCCCATTAGTTAGACACTCACTTGATAGGTTGACTGGTCAACTAGGGAGTTAGCGGCTGCTAGGTAGGTTGGTCCTTTTGGGGTTATTATTAGTTAAGGTGATGGTAGGTGTAGCAACTGAGGATTTGAGGTTGAACCCTACACACTTTGGTATAGGGAGGTCCACCTGGGCTGATCCCTCCTACCCATTGGCTTTATATGGATATTAGGAGGTCTTAAGGGGCTAATCCTTACTATCCACCCATATTGTACTAGAGATATTGATTTGGGGTATTATAAGGTCCTATGGGGCTGATTCTGACTATCCCATTTATAGATATTGGGAGGTCTATGGACCAATCCCTGCTATCTACCACTCTAGTATTAGGAGGTCTACTGACTAATCCCTGCTATTGGACTAGGTAGGTAGAGTTATCGAAGCCTAAAATGTGGGCCACTACATAGAATAAATCTCACTATTTAGTGTCTTAAAGTGTAGTCTATCTATTATGGACCTGAATAACATTAAACTTAATAAGGACAATATTATTTGACTATTAATAATGGCAATTGAAGTAATGCATAATAATTGAGCTGATCAAATGGTATATAAACTAGTTACTTGCATAATAAGGCATTGTAAGGCATAGTACATAAATGGTATCTATTTTGATAAACCTACATAGAAAGGACTATAATATCTATACATGTATACAGATGACCTCATACATGTGTTTGCATCCACGATATACATTTATTGTGTTTACTCCACCACTGATTTATAGTCAGCGTGTCAGTGTTTCGATGCATAGGTTAGAGCTAAGGGTTAGCTACTTAGCTTCAGTAGGTGTAATAAAGTAGTCCATGAGTTTTTGTGTATATATTCGATTTCATGATAGTTAATAGTAGTATAACACTCATGTATATGTATAGATTAGATCTAGAGGGTGAATATAACTATGAAGTTATCTATGAGTTTTGGATTAATAAATTGTGTGACTAACATATGTATCGCCTTGTGATGGAATGCATGTATATATATTTGTTTGATTACTGTGGGTTTGAGACCCTATGATTGTTGTGTGTCTGCAATTGATGATGGTTTGGGGGACTAAAAGGGTCTAGGAGTTGAGAATAGAGTATACATGAGTTTAGAAATGCTTTTCTTATAGGGAAAATTTTTGGTTTTCACCTAGGTAGCTGTTATGCTGCCCAAATTTTTGTAAAGTGAATAACAGACGTAAACTGGTGTTTTATCATACTAAAAAATGCAGTAATAAAAGGTCATATAGTAATAACCACTAGACAGTTAAAATATGATAAAGATGTCCCATATATCATAAGTTTTAGATGAATGAACCCTAAGGTAATTTAAGAATGGGTGACTTATAGGAAGTAGCGTGCTTTGTCTATTTCCTTTAAAAATAGGTAAGGGGTATTACAATTAGTGGTATCAAAGTAGGTTTAGGTGTTCTTAGGCATATTATATATGAGTGCATGAATCTAGGGCTTTGTACATGGGTTAAAGCTATATTGCATGAAGCTAATACATTTTTCTAAATAGTGATACATGATAAGTGAATAGACCCTACCAAATCAAGGGGAAAAGGTGGCTAGCCATGGTCCTACCACCATCTATAGACCAGAGGTGAGTGTAGCAACACTAGAGCCGAGAGATGCTGCTCACTAGCCACCACCTCAGCCATTACCTTAGGCTTAGGCTTCCCTAACCTTATTGCAATAGTTTGTAGAGCTACTAGGGCACACTGTTGCTCTGCCACCACTAGCTCCAGCTCTCATACCACCTCCACTAGCTCCCTTAACATTGTAGAAAACTTACTTAGAAAAGGTGAAAAAGATGGGAGCAGTTGATTTCTTATGTGTGAGGGAGGATGATGCCGCGAAGGTTGAGTATTGACTAGAGCAAACAATGAGAATATTAGAGCAACTAAAATGCATGGAGGAGGAATGTTTGAAATGTTCCACTTCTTTTTTTTAAGAAGAAGCTTTCCACTGGTGAGACACAATAAAGTAGAGGAAAGCAGTGGCAGAGATCTCTTGGAAGTACTTCTTAAAGGAGTTTCACAAGATATATATTCCAGAGTCCTATAAGGAGAAGAGGAGGTAGGAATTCTTGGACTTGAAATAAGGGCAAAGATCAGTGTTAGAATATAAGAAAGACTTCACCCACTTAAGTAGATATGTTGAAGATTTCATACCTATTGATGAGGAGAAGTGCAAGAGGTTCGAAAAGGGCCTTAATATTGAGCTGAGGATGCAGATTACTACCTCAAAGATTAGAGATTTCTCAAAATTAGTAGATGCAACCTATGATATGGAGGACATGCTACAATAGAAGAGGGAGCTTTTTCAAAGTAAGAGACCATTTACTACTAGTCAGATGAGTTTAGGTCTAGGAAGGGGTAAGAGATAGAAGGAGTTCCACCCTGGTTAGCAGTCATAAAGCCAGTCGAGATAGTAGTCCCCGAGGCATGCTTCACCTTAGAGGTCTAGTCAGGCTTTTCCTCCTAGGCCTTGACCATTCTAATAGGCCTTGAGTGCTCTGGTATCCATAGCCAGAATGTACCTCTGACATACGGGAGCTTCCAAAAGAGACATTGGGGGCAGTGCTGCCAGTATAGGAGAGAAGGATGCTTTGTATGTAGAGCTAGAGACCATTTCCAATGGGAGTGTCCTCAAAGACAATCTGAGGCTACATAGACCTAAGCATCAGCTATAGTAGCACTTAGTAGAGGATTGAGGCAGTAGAGACAAAAGTAGCTGAGCACTAGCCAGAGGACGAGATCAAATACTAGAGCTCCAGCATAGTAGTATGCTATCTATGCTCGGGAGGAATCTGAAGCACTAGACGTCATTGTTAGTACCTTCTTTTTATTTGATGCACCTGTGTTAGCATTAATTGATCCTAGTTCCAGACATTCTTATATTTACACCACACAAGCATGAGATAAGGGACTAAAGCTAGACTTTATAAACTTAGACATCTAAGTGAGGAACTTGATTGGGCAGAGTGTGATGGTGAAGATAGGTTATAGACACTGTCCTATGGTAATCCAAGGTCGAATTTTTCCAATATACTTAATTAAACTTCCCTTTCATGAGTTTGATGTCATATTAGGTATGGACTGGCTATCAGAACATAATGTAATGGTTGATTATTAAAAAAAAAGGTTGAGTCTACAAACAATAGATGGACAAAAGATGATAGTTATAGGTAAAAAAAATTCCTTATCTAATATCATTTCAACCATTATAGCTAGACGACTCATTTGGAAGAGATGTGAAGCTTTCTTAGCTTCTATGGT
>CANXYI010629103.1:0-15178 GCA_948208565.1 Hura crepitans
TTCACATGTCATTTAAATGTGATAACAGATAGGAAATCCAAGAGCCATAAAGGCTCTTAGCTATATAAAGCTTTCATAGGTTAGTGAGAGGCATTTTTCCTTCTTTAACTGTAATGCCCCAAAAATCCCGAATCATCAATAGTATTTCTTCAGCTACGAATAGTGCTTTTTGAGAACTCAAGTGGTATTAATCCAACCAAATGAAAGTATTATTCATATAAATGAAGAGGTTAAAATTTGAAATGGAAATAAGTTCATTCAGATAGTCAAAAATTGAAAATAAATCTAAGTCACAATTTTATGTGAATGGTAACTCGATCTTGTAAGTCTCTTAATTTTGGCATTTTTGACCTAGTTGACCTAGGAGTAAGATTTGCCAATATTAATATAATTAATGACATTCAAAAATTATAGAAATTTTATTTATTAGACAATGGAAGAATTTATAATAAATATTAAGAAAATTAAAATGAAAAAATAGTAAATAAGAAATTAAAATAAGATAGAAGTTTTTAGTGGGATCAATGTCAGATATGGATAATTTAATTGATCAAATTATCTTAGCCCTTAAAATTAAGTAAGTATCTAAATTCTATGTAAATATAAAAGAAACAAAAATGAATAAATTAAATAAGATTTTTAAGGTGGGATTTAATTCTTACCATTGATTATTTTAACCAAATTGATCCTATACATTCGTGTGTAATTATATAAAATAAAAATATCAAAAATTAAAAGAAGAAAAACTTCTCATCCTCTATGACACCCCTTACCTGATCCAATCACCAGACCCAAATAAGGGATGCACACACAAATGGTATCTAATCTCATGTACATGCTTTAATGAAACAAATCTTACTTTTTAAAAACATATATTACATGTAATAGTTGTTGAAAATATAGAAAATTAAAAATCTTTTTCATCAGTTCACTATTTAGACCTTGTGTTAAAAATTTCAGCAATATAATGGCTATTCATGCACAAACCCTAAATAGAAACCTATTAAATAAAACACTTCTATAATAAATCAGCTCAAACTAATATTCTTTGGGTCTATCTGACACTCTAACACAAAGTCATCAGCCAATAGTATTACAACAATAATTATAGATTTATAAAATCACTATACACATCAAACTCATCCTTAAGTATTGATTAAAAATGTTCATACAAATGTATTTAAAAACATATGTACAATCTAGGTTAGGTCTATCCCTTGCTATATAAGAGTGCTTCAGTATGCATATTAGGTATTCATACTCAAAACAACTTTGTACCAAAAAATGATATTCTCGTAAAAAGTTTTTTGATTTGAGGCTATGTACAATCCCACTCGCCATAACCTATGCATGATATAAAAATGACACACTAAGCAATTGCGTAGTGGTGTATTTGAATTGTTTA
Organism: Hura crepitans; assembly: GCA_948208565.1. Lineage (NCBI taxonomy): Eukaryota > Viridiplantae > Streptophyta > Magnoliopsida > Malpighiales > Euphorbiaceae > Hura > Hura crepitans. Next base: position 1,406 of record CANXYI010629103.1, read on the forward strand.
TATACTTACACACATTCACATATAAGCATATCAAATATATATATTCACAAATATAAAGCATGCAAGTATAGCTATTGTGTGAGTGCATAAGTCCATCTACATATATTCTTTATCATATGAGTTATGAATATAAGGTGTATCACTTGTGTCAATCATAATAGACAATGTATTCCATACATTTTCATAACCATAATGATGTAAAAATCATATCATTGTGTCTCCACATATAATTTCATATTCAGAATAATATTATATCATCTTGTTTAAATCAATGTTATCTCATTTCGTTCTTATACCTAAAAGGCAAAATATCATTGTTGGATGTTCGGATCCTGATCAAAATGATCATATACATAGTATGCAATGGCCCATATTTTAGACCCTATGATAACTGCACTCGCCTAATTGCCTGAAAGCCAAATGTAAGTGTTTGTAAGCCAAATGATTGTGCAGTGGCCTTATACACCCTATGACGGTTGCACCCACCTGATTAGGCACTGTGGTACCCTAACAGCTGCTATCTATCCCTAGATGATTGATCAACCTATCCAATCTATGTTGTCTAATTGTATGGGACACTATCTTATGTTGCCATGTTCTCGTTTATAATAATTTATATTGCCACATTTTTGGCTATGATACTTAAATGTTGCCACGTTAAACACACACATTGTTACTCTTTATTAAACAACAATAGACATTTCAAGTCTTAAAGCAATGAGTCAAAGAAATCAATACCAATGTAAAGCAAATATGCATCATTTACAACCAAACATATTATCGATTAATCAATTTCACAAAATGCACTTTATAGCATACTTCATAGCATATTACACATAACACATACAAACTTTTTATATTAAATTCTTTATATAAAGCATAAATTAATCCGAATACACTTTCAATGGTCTCTGAATACACTAAGAATCATCACTCACTACTGCTCTTTCCCTTTCTCCTTCTCTTCATTTGAACACATGATATACATAATGTTCAAAAATTCATATAATATCAACTGCGGACTGAAACAAAAAATTGATTTTTATATAGTTACTATCTATCCTCGAGGCACACTACAAAAAAATAAAAACTCGAAAAAACTCACTGGAACCACCCTTGGTCACTACTTATACATATCTTGAAATAAGAAATCTCCATAGTTTTTCTTAAACTTTATGCCAAAATCAAGGTTATGGGACTACATAAGCATGATTTACGACGAAAAATAAGAGAAAAAGGCTTTAATTGAAAGAAAATGAAGAAAAAGTGGGGGAGAGGTAGCAAGAAGGTGTTAGCCATAGAGGAAAATGAGAGAGGAAGATGAGTTAGAAAAAGCCAAATTTTGCCTTTTTATACTTATTAAAAAATTATTTTTCCTACTTTTTTCTTCAAAAATTCATAGAAATTAATCTTTGAGCTAGAAAATTCTTAAATTTTACCAAAAAATTATAAATGCCATATTTTACATACCCTTAAAGTTTTAGCTCAAAATTTCAAGAAAATCGATAAAAATTGCAATTTTTAATATTATGCAATTTAAAAAAAATACTTCCCAATCTTGAAAATTTTTTATTCCAGTTCCATTTAAGTGTCAAGTTATACCATTTTTAGGTTAGTTTGAGCAAAAATAAAGTACTTTATGGTTTAGCTTTTACTATGGCACTATTCATGAGGCATCTACATAAAAGATTTAACCTCACTTTTAACCCTCTTAACAATTTCATTTTTGCTTAAAACTTCACCCTTAATTTTTTTATAATTAATACTTCCATCTAGCTATGTCAGTATCACCCGAATCTCTAAATTATTGAACACTCCTATAAAAGTACTATTCAAAAATTAGGGATTTTTAAGGCATTGCATGGCCATGCTTAGGATGGATACACAACCTATCCCATATTGGAAAGGAGGAAAAATGGTAAAGGCATTAAAAGTGAGCCTTAGTACCCTTAGTTAGTGTGCTTTTAGGTGTCCAAGCAACTTAGGCCTAAGGGACAAATTCATGAGGTGATCGAGCAACTTTGCTAAAGTGGACAATACTAACCAGGTGGGTTAGGGTGTTACAGTTGGTATCAAAGCCTGATCCTACCCAGTACTATGTGATAGCAAGGATGCTCATGTCCTAAGGTGGGGTGGCTACACTTAGGATAGATAGGAAACCTATCCCACATCAAAAAGGAGGGAAGATGGTAAAAACCTTATAAAGTGAGCCTTGGTGTCCCTAGTTAACACAGTTTTAGGTGTCCAAGCAACTTAGGCATAAGGGACAAATCTGTGAAGTGATGAGCAACTCAGGCTAAAGCGAACAATACTAACTATGTGGGTCAAGGTGTTACAACCTCTACCTTTACCATGAAAGGCCAAAAATCTTTCTTCATTTCCCCATATTTTCTTTTCTTATCACCAAATAATTCCACAAATCTTTACTTTTAAACTCAAACACACCTTTTCACCTTCATAAAACATTAATCAACTATAAGAAATTATGAATTATTTGAATGAATAAGAGCTTTAAGTGATAAAGTGAATAATGATCATCAAGTTAAGTGTTTTTATTTGATTTTGATTATTCAAATAGGTAATATAGGTTTCCAATTTCATATTTTTGCATATAATTAGGGGATTAATAGTAAATTTATTTTTCTTTGAATTTTTAAAAGGAAGAAGTTGATAGAAAGAGAAAAGAAAGAGGAAAAGAGGTGGTAAAAGAGTAGATTATCAACTACAATTGAAGAAGAATAATTTAAAAGACAAAATACATTTTTATTAATTAAATACTTAATAATATTATGTAACTTTTTAGTTTTCTTAAATAAACTAGTTTGGTTAAATTAATGGAATATACATTAAACTGAACATGAATTATAATGATTGGAATAAGAAAATTATTAAAAAAGATTTGAAAGGGAGAAAACCATAGTATGGTTTTCTCCCTTTCAAATCTTTTTTAATAATTTTCTTATTCCAATCATTATAAAATTCAATTATGTCTAGATTAGGGTATTAATGCTAAATAAGTAACCTATAAAGATTAATAATGTACTTTACATAATTAGAAATAGTTAGGTGCTTGAAATAGAGAAAAATGAAAATGGTCATATAAAACTTTAGTTTTAATATTCCTTACCCCTTCTAATATGGATTTGGATAAGGAATGCTACCTATAGAAGTACTAGGGATGAGGTGGTTGTGTTTGAAGTCACCATCTAGCTCTACACCAGGACCTATAGATCTTTTGCCCAAAAAAGGATTAAAAATCAAATCCCCTAATATATACCTCTCTTTATATGCTAATATTTATCAATTTTGTACATGTAAGCAAGGAAAATAATTAAGAGCATACATATCACATTTACACATAATGAAAAGTGAATGATAATAATTGAAATATACAACAAAACATAAATACATAGGACATAATACATCCATAAAATAGGTTATTTATTAAATTGTTTATAACTTGACAATTACTTATAATTCCTTAAGAAATGGCGGTAAGTGCCTTACTCCCACCTCTAGGAGATTAGCCTTTGTTAAAATACATTTTCTTATGTGACTTTTATTAAAGAAAATCAAAACCATTTTATTTAGAAAACACCAATTAATTATGTAAACAAATCATTATTGTGAGGTTAGTTTTACATGTAAACAAGTTAAGTACACTACCTACTATAACCCAAAATAAAGAAAAGGATTAAAAGGTGTAAACCAAAAAAAATACAAAATAAATAATTAGTCCTACCTCTACATCATTGAGTTTGTGTGGACTATATATTCTTTCCAAGTTAGTCTATGTAAACTTCAAACATGCCTAGGATATGTCTATGCATACCTCATATCTAGCATGGATAACCAAACTTACACAACTCAAACAAAGCAATATAATAAAAAAAAAGAGGTATATGAGAACTAAAAAAAACATAAAATTAGGTGATCACAGAATGTATTAATGGTATACAAATAATCATAAATATTGCAAGAATAGGAATTAACAATATTTATGCATTTTAAAATCATTGTTAAAATGAATTATGAATTAAATAGTAATAATGGTATTTTAATTGCAAATATGTCAATATAGACATTATATGATACACATATTCAAATTATAGGTCGACACAAATCTTAAACCTTATTAAAGTATGTCTATATAGACTTAGGTATCAGTTCAAAAAGTAAGTATGATTACAATATTTCTATGAATAATTAAAACATGTATAAAATGATTTATAAATGTTAACCTAATCCTATAATTGATGTAAGGATTATAATGAATTGCATCACATGTCAATTAATCATGAAAGATTCTCGATTAAGAAATAATGAAAAATAACAAGATTGGTGGCCCTAGATCTTACCTTTTGTTAAATTTCTAAGCAATAAGACAAAGGTTGTGGTTTAAAAAAATTAATTTATTTTGTGATGGTTTAGACTAGTAGAATCATTTTCGTATCAAAGTTTTTTTCCATTAATTTGGGATTATTAGGTGATTGTTTATCATGTCAAAACATGTTGATAAATTTATAGGGTTAAAATTTCTCATTCAGTTGAATGGGAAGTCTCATTAGATTAGGAATCAAAGTCCAAATAAGGAGACTGACTTTCTAAAAGCTTTTTGAAACAAAGACTTTATTAGATGGAAGGAGGTTCATGTAGACCTTGAGCTTTACTAGTTTAGGTGGACTAGAGGCCATAGGCTTTGTTCATTTAGGTTGGCTATTTGTTAGTCCATATAGACCTTAGATTAGTAGATCCATGTAGAATAGTTATTTGATTAGTCCATGTAGACTTAAGTTTCAGGCTTTTTTACCTTATTGCTTAGGCTTACCTCTAGTTATCATCATAAGCCTAAAAATCAATGAGTTCATACCTTTGTAATCCTTATTGGGATTAATGTTAAGATTAGAGCTTGGCCTTATAGGCTTAAGCCCTCAACAATACTATAAATCCTTATTTTTTTTTCTAAAATTTAGGTTACACCAAGAGCTTATTGAGTTAGGTCAAAAATTTAGATCTAAGAGTAATAGATACCAAAAATCTAGATGTTTACAATTGGCTCTACTTTGGTATATGCTATAAAATGTATTTGTAATAGGCCTAGAGATTGATATTAGAATGAAGTTACATCAAATACAGATGTATGCTTGCCCTTAGAATAAAGCAAAAACTAAGTAGACTTAAATTACATTTTCCCTTTAAAAAAATTCTAATATTTTTAAGACAAACTATATTGAACATGGGTGCCTGCTTTTCTTTCAATGAAGTAAAAATCCACATTGAATATAGATGCCTGCTTACCTTTAAGTGAAGTAAAAATCCAACTAGATTTAAACATGTTTTACTTTGAAAAATCTAGATAACTGAAGATAAGCTACATTGAATATGGATGCCTCTAGGTTGAAGATATATTAAATCAAATACAAGTGCCTACTCATCTTTAGGGAATCAAACATTAAATAAGAAGATAAGCTATATCAAATATGGATGTTTGCTCACCTCCATGTTGATAATAAACTACACTAAATATAGTTGCTTACTGGTCTTCTAGCAAATCAAAACATTAAATATAAAGATAAGCTACATTGAATATGGATACCTGCTTGTCTTTAGGTTAGAGTAACGATACGTCAAATCTAAACACATTCATTCTTTTTCACTTTATCAAAGATAGGTTACACTAAATCCGAAAGTAACTTATAGATAGACTAAACCAAATCTGGGGTTGTGTTTGAAAGTGGATTGAACTAAATCTGGTGTTAAGGATTAAACTCAATATGTGTTTTGTTCGAAACTAAATGTGGTGATGAAAACTTAATCAAATCTAGTGATGGGTCTAAAATACTTATCAAATTTGGTGTTGATGACTGAAATGAACCTGGTTTTATGTCCACAATACTAACTGAACCTAGTATTAAGGATTGAATTTAATCTTATATTATGTTCAAAATACTAATCGATTCTAATGTTGAGGACCAAAATGAATATAGTTTTTTTTTGAAATATTAATTGAATATAGTTCTAAGGACTAAACCAAATCTGGTGTTGATGACTAAACCAAATTTGGTGTTGTGACCAAAATATTAATTGAATTTATGTTGTGGCCTAAGTTGAGCAAAATTTGGTGATGATCTGAAGTAAATCTAGTGTTGTGTCTTAAGTAATCATATAAAAGTTAGTATCAGGGTGAATTTTGGTGGTATATACCTTTGCTTTTGATGCATAGATTCTAATTTAGTTAGAGAGTAATTAAAGATGTCTTCAAGATCAAATGTAAGAACTATTTCTCCTAGTGAAATCATCATATCACTAGCTTTATATAGGCTGCATAAATATATGTATAAAATCTATCGTATTGTATATATGGTTAAGGTGCATGTATCTTTTATGATATTACTATGTGTGTTCATATACATGTTAATAATAAATGTGCTAATGTGTGTGGACACTAAGTGTTTGCATGTGTAAGTCTAGCGAGTGGATGGATAAATATGCTAGATTCTAGCTAGTTGTGTACTATTGTATGCATGTTAGGTATATGAGGGAAATGCAAATGCATACACATTGTGTGTTACGTGAACTATGTAACTATACATGAATGAAATACATATTTTTGCATATTATTTGCATAGCTGTATAGGTAATGCATGAAAGTAATGTATATGTATGTTATGTGCAACTAATGGGTGAATGGAATGTATATATATGCATGTATGTTAATGCATACTAAATGGGGGTGAATGCATTGATGTGTCTAGGTATTATAGATGAGCTAATGAGTGAGTTGTCACTAACATATTTTATAAGTGGATGATGAATGTGATTCCTTAATGAACGAATATGAGTTTGTGAATAATAATGCATGTACTAATGTATGAATCGTTGAGTGATTAAGTCATTAATGAATAAACTTGTGCCTAGTTTTTTCTAAATGAATATGTGGTGCATGTAACTTTATCCTAGATAAATGATCATCAAAGCAGTAATGCTAATGCATGTGTGTGCAATTTTCCTAGAATGAATATGTTAATGAGAGAATGCAACAATGTATCCCCAGTAAATAAGCTGATGCATGTAAAATTAATGAATGTTTGTATCTCATTCTTCCTAGATTAATAATGATGGATATGTTATATACTATTTGGAAGTGCAAATGTTATATACAAGTTAGGTGTATAAGTGAAATGCGCATGCACAGATTCGTGTTGTACGTCTTTGAATGAAGTGCAACTAATATATGAATGGATGCACATGCTTGATGATAAGTGCACTAATACTAATGCAAGAGTTAAATGGAGGATGAATGTGTAAAAGTTGAAAAGAGGATGAATGTGAGAGTTGAAAAAAGGATGAATGTGAGAATGTGCAAATACATGCTTATGCATACTAAGGTGATGAATGAAATAATGTATATGTGTATAATGCATGTGTGTATGTACTGCCAAATGTATGTCTACCTCGGATGAACTTAATGCATGACAACAAGGTATTGCTATTGAAATTACCCTTTCCATAAACTTGTCATAGGGAAAACTCATATTTTGTGAAAGTGAAGGTGTAAAAAGGTATATTGGATTTTAGAGTGATGAGTAGGCTGAGGGAAGAAATGTTCCATGAAGGTGAAGAGATTAAGGATTTGGCCAAAAGGTTTATTTGCTTGGTTGAGTATTTAAACACATATGGTTGGAGAATGAGTGATTTATGTTGACTAAATGATAGAACATGCAAATGTCAGAGATTGCACAAAATGGTGCCCTTATTATTAGCTAGTGTGAAGATTTTCCAAATAAATGTTTTCTCTTAACCTCAAACATTTGCTTAGACTACCCTTTGAGGGATTTCAATCCAATGAGGCAAACTCTAATTTTTGCTTAGGCCACTCTTTATAAGTTTTCAACCTAGTGAGCTCCTTTTTTTTCTTTTTCTTAATTTATCTTATCGACATTTTTATTCTTGAAACTCATTATGTTGGATCTAAGGTCATAGTTTATAAAGTTTTCCTTGTCATGGCTTAATATGTTTTAAAGCTCTTAGAGTAGTTTAGAGTGTGAACTTGGAGTGATATGGTTTAAAGCTCACATTGTAAGGAGCTGAGGGAACTTCTCAAATCCAATGTTAATTTATATGGGTTAAGCTCAGTTGAATGTCTGATGTCATTCTTTTGACCTTTTTAAGTATTACATAGATGATATCCTAATCATTATCCATTCCTTTATAGCTAAATATTTTCTCTCGATTTTCTTAACTCTTACGTAGGCTTATGGTCTTAGTTGATTGGCTTCAGGGTATTTATTACATTTATTGATGATGATAACCATGGTTTTAAAGAAAGAGAAGCTTGGTGGGTTAAGATGGATCTTTCAACCCTTCTTTTTTTGTTTTCAAAAAAGCAATGAACTTAGGGCTTTAACTTTTAGAGCCTACTAAACATGAATTTTTGTATGAAAAGGAACAAGAAGAAAATATTTAGGATGTTTAAAATGGTTCTCATGAGTTTTTAGGCTTGAATACAATAATTGGATTTTTACGTGGAATTCTTGGATTTTTAGCTTTCAATTAGTATGTGTACATGATACAATGACTTTTCTTAGGCATTCTTTAGGTTTAGATTCCGTAAACCCTATTTCTCTTTTTCTTTTTTTATTATGTTCTCTTTACTCACCTTTAGGGTACTTCTCATACCTTATAAGGAAAGATTAAGTTTTGAGTTTCAGAATTATATGTAGAAATGGTGAGCCATCCTTTCAAAAATTATGAACTACTAGTGATGGTGCAAATGGATTAAGTTGATATTATTATTATTATTTTGTTATTTTTTAAATCTCTTAACTTACTTTCAAGAGTACCATATCGTGTACTGAATATAATGATGAAGAACAATGCCTATGTAAAAGCTAAACCAAAGTATTGTTTTATTAAATTTTGAATAATTGTTCAAACATAAGGAAAAAAGCCTAATAAAAAAGCATTGTTATCCTATCCTTATTGAATTCTTCTATATCTTTGATTGGCAAGATCTTGTAGTTAGACATCATTTGGCTTAAAAGGTGGTAGATTGAAAGTCAAAAGAAGAGCACTATGCCTTATAGAGAATTGAGGAATAGTTGTAAGGTCTTGAGATAGGCCATCTTTGGGGTTAGATTTTGTACCATGATTTATGAGGTCTTGAATGGCTTAACCAAGGGCTTTGTAGCTCTTAGTAAGTTAGCTAGGCCTTTGGTGAATATTAGTCATAACGATGATTTGGTGAAAGTGGTGCATTTTAAGGCCCAAGTGTTAATAGTTGGAGAAGATTTTTCTCCCTCAATTCTTTGAACATTATTGATATAGTCCTATTCAAATATGCAAATTTTCATAGAGGTTTGCTAGGCTTGGTTTTTTTTTTATTAGTGTTTACCCTTTTAATTTGGTCCTCTTCAACTACGTTCATTAGAGCACCTTATTGTAGGCTTTAGGGCTAAGATTTTCTTTGATCATTATTTCTACGAATCTTATCAATCTTTATTCCAATGTATCCACGGCTTTATTCGTCATGCCCCTTATGACAAGTTGATTTTCACCTTAGGTTTTAGATTTTGTTAGAATTTTGAAAGTGAAGGATGTTGGAAAGATAATGGGCTAAGCCTTTTCCTTTAAAGATCTAAGTAAAGGATGATCTGTAGTTAACCCCATAAATATAAAAAAGATTATACTTAAGGAGTCACCAATAATTATAATAAGTGTAATTAGGCACTAAATACTAGTATGCTTTTTATAGGGTTTAGGGATCTTACTATAGGCAACCCATATCGCCCTCATATTTGGGTATGTCATGCTATGAAGCAAGTTTTGATAATATTATTTTTTTATTTGGTCATTAAATTTTAGAGTCAATTCTAACTCTTATTTAATGATTATAAATTTTTAATCTTTAGGAATCAATGTGACATTTTATTTTTTGAAATTCAATATTTGAAATTTGTCCTATATAAGATTAATAAGATTCTTGCTTTTTGAAAAGTAATATATTAACTTTATTATAAGATCCTATCATTTTCAATAAATCATAAATAATTTCTTTGTTTTTATTAAGGTCAATATTAATTTATTTTTTTTACAATTTTTTAGAACCAATAGCGACTCTAAAAAGGAATTTATGTTTAAAAAATTTTTTAAACATAGAATTTTAATCATATATATTTATTAATTTTTCTTATTTTTGTTTAGTCATCCTAAATAAAGAAATAAATAATTTTATACTTTGAAATGAAGAATAAATAAAAAAAATTCCATTAATTTTCTAGTTTATTTGAATCATTTCGGGTAATTAAACAAGCAAATCAATACTAACTCCTTTATGTTTTTGATAGGTTTAATGATTTTAATAATTTGTTAATGTTGATTTCTTATTAAATATTCAATAATATTCATTGTACTAATTTCCTTGTAAGTTAGATCATTCTAAAATATTTATTATAAAAAAATTCATTTTCTTATTATGAAATCATTCTAAAAAGCATTTCCTAAATTAATCTAAATTATTAATTTATTTATTTTAAAAGAATAATTTTTGCTACAATATGTAACATCAAGAATAAATTTATACTATTAAGACTTCAATATAAGTTATTAATCAATTACATATACTAATGATTGATTAAAGGAATAAACTGAAAAAAGAATACTATCATATTCAAAATTGAATGAATCAAGTTTATAATTTTCATAAGAAATATGATATTATTATTCAATTTATATTTATTACCAATTTTAGTGATTTATAATAATTGGTATATGTTTGTTTTACAATTTATCACTATCTTAATATATTTAAATCATTTTAGATGGTTGAGCAATATTGACTCATTTGATTTCTCAAATTTAATGAGGTTTTAATTTATTTATTTTTTGATTAATGAGAATTCCATATTAAATACTTAATAAAAATCCTACATAATATTCTCATTATATTTTATTACATTTCTTTGCTTATAGACTAAATATATTATACAAATGCAACTAGAATCAGAATCATTATCCTACTTATTACAAAAATATAATTATTCTTTATAATTTATATCATCAAGAATAAATTCCAACAATAAAAAAATCATATAAGGAAATTAATTACCTAAATTAATAATTGACTAAAGGAAAAGTAAAAAAAAAATTATATGACTAAATCAATTTTTATTGATTTCCATATAAAATGAAATTATTAATCAATTTATTGTTATTATCATTTTTTAATGTGCAATTGTAATTAATATGCATGTTAATTTTAGAATTTATATATATATTGAAACTTTGGTGATGAAATATATAATTTTTTGGTTCAAATTCTCTTAGAATGGTTAATTCATTAAATGATCCCTCTTTTTTAAATTCCTTCAATTACACCTATAAAATGCCTTGATTTTGGATTTAGGACTTTTTTATGTATTCGAACTTTGACCTGACCTGAATTACAAAAAAAATGGGAATCTATGTCGAAAGCGGAAGACTTGGGTTGATAAGCCTCAGCCCAAAGCCCAACACTAATTCCAATAGAGGTATGGACCCATTCACTTTTTTGGCCTATGATTATCACCAGAGACAGGCTCTTAAGCAATGACACAAGCCCCTTAGGATGCAAGTCCACATGGACCTATTTTGAATAGGGTCGGCATGGACCTATTCCACCTAGGTCCATAATAGCCCAATCAGCTCTACCAAGCCTAAGGCCCATATCCGTATGAACTAACTCAAACTTGTCCTAAGACCTGGCCTAAAGCCTATAGATTGGCAGGAAAGTATATCACTGAGGTTCATATTTACTAAACTGTACAAGTTCGCACGGACTTGCCAACACAAAATCTTCTAGAAGTGGGATCTTCCTATTTAAACTATAATTCTTAATCTTATTAGGATTTTGCTTCTTTTAGATGGAAAATTCTTAAAACTAAGCCTATAAATACCTTTATTGGGCATGAAAAGGGAGAAGGCTGAGAATCAAATTCATAACAGCTAGGAAACCTATTCGTGAGTCTAAAAGAGGACTCCAAAGAGGAATCGCTCTAGTAATCTTATTAGCCTCACCTAAAATAATTCTTTCTATACTCTTACACCTTTGTGCTATTGCTTGAAGAGTTTATTCACAAGGTATTATCTAAGGTCTCTTCTATATATAATTGATATTGTTTTCATGGACTTATGATCTCTAAGGATTGATTACAGGTAAGGTGATTTTATGTAATCCCTACTTTAATCATAGGCGTAGGTCATGATTTTAAGTTGTTTCCTAGTGTATAATAAATTACCATTACATCATATTCATTCTGTTATTTTTGTGTAATTGTATGGACTTATTTGTAAATATGATGAAGTCCACACGGACTTTCTTTCTTGACATGTATATGATATGTTGTTTGTATAGACCTATATTCATTAATAGTGTTTTATTTGTCTTATATATTATGCTTTAATATATCTTGTTTACCATGTTGATATTATTCTGTGATGTTAGAATGTTGTATAATTATCTTGTTTTCTAAAATGCATGTTGTTAATATATCAAAATTATTATATAGTCTACACAGACTCCCTCTCATGAGGTGTGTAGTCTATACGGATGATCTTGTCTCATTCTTGTATATTCTGTCTTTAAGTCCACACGGACTCCTTCTTACACGGAATGTAGTGTGCATGTACATCTACTTTGAATTTCAGTTTCACATGTATTTATTTCTTATCTTCTTTATGATTTTATGTGAATCCTTTATCTGGTATTATTAAACCTCTTCTTTTGAATTGTATACGAGTAATCTTTCTCGCTAAAGTGAGGGTCCAGATAGACATACTATCCCTTATAAATAGTAGTCTACACAGACATATACTAGAGCTACATAGAGTCCGCATGGACTAATCGATGTTCAAATAGGACTATTTAAGTTCTTTATCCTGTTTCTTTTGGTTTTGTACCTTTTAATTCTCTTGGATTATTTTAGGATGTAATAGGTATTAAATAACTCATTTTACATGCTAAAACCCAAACTTTACATTAAAATGATTTTCTATCTAATTAATTGGTATTTTCTAATAAAATAGTTTAAAGTTTTCTTTAATCAAAAGCCTTATTAAGAATGTATTTTAATAAGACAAATCTTTTAGAGATGGAAGTTGGGCAATTATTGCCTATTCCTATGGAATTATAGGTAATTATCTGGTCACACTACTATTAATCAATAACCCACTTTCTAGATGTACAATATACTTTATTGTATGTGTTAAATATTGCAATTTTGCTTCTTATACATGAAAAGGTGACATAATTGCTTTAAATATAATGCATGCTTGCTTAATACAAGATTGATAAAAATTATAATATACAAAGAAGCCATATTATTCCGGCATAAATAAGATATGAATTTTGAACCTTTTTGGTACATAAGATTAGAGGTCCTGGTGTAAAGGCCAGGTGGTAACTCTATTAACCACTCTCATCCCTGGTAAAAATATCATAATTCTCTAAAACACCCAATACAAAAAGGACTAAAATGCCCCTTTTGGAACCTTTTATCCTATTAAGGGGGAGCATAAGTTCATCTTTTCTAATCTTAAACCTAAGTATAAAACCCTACCTTTTTTTCTTTCCTCAATCCTTTATTCTTTTCTATCGCCACCTTCCTCTCTACCTATCCTTCTGTCACCTTTTTTTACATTTCCCCTTCTTTCCACTTTCTAGCATCTCTCTGTCTCACTATTCTCTCTCCTTTTGTTTCTTTTCTATTACCTATTCTTTATTTTCTCTTATTTCTT
>CANXYI010629145.1:0-11747 GCA_948208565.1 Hura crepitans
TGTGGAGGACCAGAGGGTCCATTGGAGTAGGCTGAGGTTGTTTGATATAGAAGTGTGTTTACCTTGCAGGTTTGGATTGGGTTAGGTAACAGGGCAGCCGTTATGCTGCCCGAATGTTTTTAAATGTCTGGTAACGCCTGAGGGCGCTACTCCTGGATTACAGATAGGCAGTAGTGGCACACCCTACCGGTTCAGGCAGGACGGGTAGGGGGTGCTACACGGTCTTCACATGAATGAGAGGAATTTAGCAAAGAAAATCATGAGATTGGGGTATTACTGGTCAACCATAGAATCAGATTGTTGCGACTTCGTGAAAAGGTGCCACAAGTGCCAAGTATATAGGAATTTGAATCATTTGCCACCTAATAACTTGACTAGGTTATCATCGCCATAGCCATTTTCAGCATGGGAAATTGATATAATAAGGGAAATAAGGCCGTCAGCTGTTAGGGGACATAAGTTCATAGTGACAGCAATTGATTACTTTATGAAGTGGGTAAAGGCAGAATCTTTCAATAAATTAGGGGCAAGATAGATGGAAAAATTTATTGAAAGAAATATTATCTGCAGGTATGGGTTACCGCAACAGATCATCTCAAACAACGAGGTGCAATTTCAAGGAGAAACCAGATAACTTCTACAGAAGTATAGAATTTAACATCATAAGTCTTCTCCGTATCGACCTCAAGCTAATAGAGTGGTAGAGGCTACCAATAAAAATGTCAAGAAAATCTTACAAAAGATGACTGTCACCTATAAAGATTGGGCAGATATGTTATCGTTCACATTGTGGGGATACAAAACAATGATGAGGACATCTACCTAGGCTACACCTTTTTCATTAGTATATGACACAGAGGCAGTACTGCCAATCGAGGTTGAAATACCTTCATTAAAGGTAGTATTAGAAGCAAACATACCTAAAGTAGAATGGGCTAGAAGCAGATACGAGTAGTTGGCATTAATTGATGAAAAATGGCTTAAAGCTCTCTATCATATGCAATTGTACCAAAAAAGAATTGCGAGAGCTTACAATAAAAAAAAGTCAAGCCCAAAACATATGAAAGGGTGATTTAGTGCTCAAATAGATCAAACCATTGCTATCCGATCCTAGGGGAAAATTCAAACCCAATTGGGAAGGTCCTTATATGGTTAAAAAGGTACTCAAGCATGGGGGCATCAAGTTCCCAAATTTGGAGGGTAACAAATTCTCAGAACTAGTCAACACAGACAGGCTAAAGAAGTACTTCTATTAAAAAAAAGAGTCCGCTAAGCTGAAAATCCAGATAAGGCAATTTAGGCAAAAGTTAGGACACCCTAATAAGGTAAAAACCCAATAAGGCACTTCATGCAAAAGTTAAGAGATCAGAGAGAAAATGTCCAATCAAGAAAACCTCTTAAGGCTGATTGGTAATGACAATACTATCAATGGAAATTAATACATTCGCCAAGATTAATGGGCTTAGTCTTAAATGTAGTTCATGATAAAAATGCTTTAGTTTTGATCCTTGATATGCAAATTCCCATTTAGAAAGGGGTTATACAAGTAACTAAATTCTACATACACTGTTTCTTTTTAGAATTAGGAATATTATCCTCATTCTTCCATTTCAGTACTAATGATCTATTGTCTTTCGTATTGCTTAAGATCCACTCATTGTAAGATTCATCTATATTAACAGCATTGATCGTATAATCAGGCATATCCCTCGAGATGGTACATTGCTGCCACAAGTCAGGGAAAGTGCGAAGAAAGTGATGAGTTAAAAGGCCACCATGGAATCCCAGAGGCTCAGTAAGTATCCTTTACACCAAATCGAGTTGCCATAAGATGCGCGAAGGGATATAAAAGGTAGCGTATCTCAACTCAATCAAGGGAACACAACTAGCATGGCAAGATAAGGTAAAATGGTTGATCTTCCACCAAAGACATCTTCATTGCACTGTAATAGCTGTGTCCAGCCATGAAAGCCATTAGTCAAGGGAGTCACACTCTATTATAAGCTTCCTCTCACAATGATGGTGCGAGTCATACTTTGCCCAAAGTCTTTCAGATGGAGGAACAAGCAATCTCAGCTTCTCTTGCAACCAAATATAAAAAAAAAGAGAGCTGTTAGGTTGGAAAATCCATAAAGGACCACCTAAGCAAAAATTAGGCAAACCGACTAGTGCGAAAAACCATCACAGGCATACTAGGCAAAAATTAGGGTCATAACAAAGTAAAAGTCCATGACATAAACCTACAAGAGAAGTGGACTCCCAACTATGAAATCAACGTCTCCTTTCATTAATGCATCTAAGCCTCAGATGGTTTCAGCTAGAAAAACACCAAAAGTATTATAGCCAGAACACGTTATAGTCAGAAGGTGAAGAGTTTTCAAGTCACAACACTCATCATGGGAAGTGATAGTGAGCCAGTTTCCAAAAAGGCAAAACAGGATACACTTCGTCCATTCCACTGAGTTAATAGGGATTTGATAGGCATGGTCTAGGATTGCTCGCAGAGAAATCGGGCCTACCCTTGACACTATTTTGTGAGCCATGACTGGAGAAAACCCAAAGCAAGAACAATATCTATAGGGTAATAGTCTTTAAAAGAAGGCAAGGCTAAAAAGGTAGTGGGAGTAACTTTATACTCTAAAATGGTGGCAAATTCTTCCAAGGTTGGACAAATTTCTTGTTGACCAAAAATGAAGACATGGAAAATAGGGTCCCAATGTCGTGCTACAGCATTTAAGAAATTAGGGTCAATCCGAACCTTCCTTAAAAACCCAAGAGGCCTTTGACTCTAAAATCTTAGACAACTCTAGGCGAAAGGAGACATGATGAAAAGTATAGGGTGAGAGAATCAAGAAAAGGGGGTATTTATAGATTAGAAATACCATTCTTCTTTTCATCAGGAACATGAATCCAAAACATATGAGGAAGTCCGCACAAACCTAGAAACAACATCATAGTCCACACGGACTAGAGATAGATGTTCATGCCATTGCCATGCTAAGTCTATGACTACATTTGGCCAACGTCCACCTGGACTATGTTAACCAAGTCTACTCAGACCAAAATGATCCTTTCAAGTCCGTACGACTGAAGCACCACAAGTTTATACGAGTGCACAAAAGAAAAATAAAGCATCTAAGATTAAATAAAAGCCAAAGATAAATATGCTTGAAAGAAAAATTAAAATGTACATACAAAGTTCAAAGGTACGAAAATAGGAACAACAATTCCTATCCCCAAGAGAGAGGAGGCCTCACATCCTACTCCCCACATAACAACCAAAAAAAAGAAAGAAAAAAAGGAGGGGGTGCCTCCTAGCCTACTCCTTAAAGTTGTCCTCTTCTTCTATGTACTCATCCTCAGAAGAGATTACCAGCTTCTTGGCTACCTTATAGGCCCTAATCTTCCTACGGGCCTTACGTAGGGTAGCCACCCACCTTAACAGCTCATTTTGCAAGAAGAGTGAAGGATCAATGTAACATAGCATATGTCATACATATATACATATGTAACATACATGACATCTATAGTGTATATACATAGGTAACATATATAACGTACATGACATACACAACATGTATATACATGTAAACACATATAACACACACGATATGCATGACATGTACCAAATTCACCATTATAGGAATAACCACTTACAACCTATTGTCTCATCTATCATGGCCCTACTGAATGCCTCCATAACCTGGGCAGACCTCTCCACCAGATCCTTCTTCAACTAATTAGAGGAAAAAAATGTAAGGCACATGCAACAAGAAGATTCAAGTGATGCAAGTAAGGAAACTAATGGCCTCACTAGTGTCATATTCTTAGGCTTAAAGGCCACTATCCAATTATCTTCTATGTGGAGCTTAGTAGAAGATAGCTCCCCGACGATGATGTAGCGTATATAGCTTAACTCTAGGACATCCACTAGGGTCCCTATCACTTTACCAGGCAAAGGTGTCAGACCAGTGGATAGACCTAAAGCTCCACCATGAGCAGAGGGAGGCGAGAACTGAGAGCCAGGAGAGCTAGGAGTAGTTCTGGGCCACTTTCTGGAGGAGGATAGACCCGCCTTAGGGGCAACAGCAGGCTACAACACCACACATACAAGTTAGAAAATGTCACAAAAAGGAATCAAAATGCAGAGAAACTTGATCAAAATGGATCAAAAACACATAAGAGACAACAAAACACACCTAAAAATACACTTCAGAGTAAGCATGATGTGCCAAATCTGCTAAAATTGGAATTGGGTCACCAAACACCACCCCATTGACAAGTGCAGCATTCCTAGGCTAGTTGATGATGATAGAAGGAACGAAACCAATAAGAGTCAGCATAGAGATATCTTCTGGAGAAAGAGAAGAAGTTTCAAATCTCGCTCCCGATGGAGAGAGGATCACGGTAGGAGCCTCCTTACCATTCGAAGAAGACAAACCAGAGGCACTGTCGACATAAGAAGCCATAGTTGAGTTATTTATTAGAGAGAAAAGAGCAAGAGAAGAAGATTGGAAAGGACACAAATGAAAAATGAGGGGGAAAAGGGACGGTTATATCTCTGATGCGATAAGTCTGCGTGGTCCTTTACAGTCTTGGTCCGAATGGATCACTTCTCCGCTAAGTTTATACAGACCTCATCTCAGATAGTTTGTGAGAATCAAGCACAACATAAATCTAAACGGACTCCAATTAAGATCAGTTCACATTGATTATGACTAATAATGTTCGCACAGACCTTTGACCACCAAAATCTAAGAGGGCTAGAAAAAAAAGAGGTTCAATTCCAAGTTCCATGCATAATCTTAGATCAACTATAAAATTTAGCCACAATTGCGGGTCAACCCTGAGTTCAATCCACCGATTAAGGATCAACTCTGAGTTTAATCTACTAATTTTGAATCAACCCCGACCTTAATTTTGAATTAACCCCAAGTTTAATTCTCTAATTTTGGATCAATGCCAAGTTCAATCCATCATCCTCAAGGTTCAACCTCATAAGCCAATCCATCCTCAGGGTTTAGCCTTATAAGCTAATCCATCCTCTAGGTTCAGCCTTGTAATCCAATCCATCTTTTGGGTTCATGCCTCATAAGTTAATCCATAATCCATGTTAAAGTCTACATTAAGGCCTATTCAATAATAGCATGAGCAGAAAAGGCTAACAAGTAAGTATCCCTAACTTAGATACTTTGTTATATACAATTGACACACAGCATACACCAAAGTGGGGGCAACTGTAGACACCTCACCTTAACCTATGATGATATCTAAAGATAAACTCTCAAGCATAGCATAAAGCCATCAAGAGGTAGGTCCGCATGGACCTACTAGCCATGTCTGCACAAATTAACTGTGTGAACAGGCTAAAGTCCAGCCCATGAGGACCACGGATCATTATACCAAAAAGCCTAGTCCACGCGAACTAGTACGGATAAGTCCGTATAGACTTGCCAATGGGAAAAGTGCTCTAGAGAATGAATTATGCCTATTCAATCCAAGAGCCAGAATCCTTTAAGGATTAGGACTCCTTTTCGGATGAAGGGGAGGAAAAACCAAAATAAGAAGTATGAATACTTCTCTACATTGATAAAGAAGGGGTTCAAAAAATTACAATAAAAAAGACACACATTCCAACTGCAAAAAACATGAAGGAGCTTGGGAAGCTTGATCAAGGAGTGATTCTAACCATCTTTACCTAAATCCTAAGGCTTTTATGCTAGTGTTTGAAGAGATTTTCTTGTCCAGGTAATATCTGAGGTCTATTGAAAGATTCCTTGATATCCTGTAGGCCTATGATCTCTGAAATTGATGTATAAGTGAGGTGATACTTTGTTATCCCCACTCCTATTTATCATGAGTAGGCCAATTGTATTGATACATAGGATGTGAGATTGATCCTTATAATTAATGTTTGGCATGTCACATAATGTTAATCACCATTACATGAATCTAACCATATACATACTTAGGTCTGCACGGACTTAATGCCTTTAGACATAAGAATATAGGTTAGTCTGCATGGCCTTCTTTCTTTTATGATAATTTGGTAACCTAGTCTGTACGGACCTACATCTAGTAAACCTAATTCTTCATTCCAATAGTACTATGCTATATGCTAGCTGACCGATGTGACTTAATATGACTGTGTATTAATATTGAAAGTATGTGATTGTGTGTATGAAGCTGGAAAATAGTCTGCATGAACTCCCTATCATAAGGGTTATATGTCTGCACGGACCTATGTGTGATAAGTTGTATGATGATTCCTCGGTATATGCCTTGCTCACATAATCAATGGCCTTTGATTCATTTATCTTAAATGTGTCCATATTCTATTTGTCCTATGTCAATAATCTCGATTTAACCTCTTTGGCTTTATTGTTCTCTAAATTGTCAATTGAGTTCCTTTACTGGAGTGAAAGATGGAATGGACTTAACCTTTCCCTAGTGATGGTCCGCACGGGCTAACAGTTGACCTCTTGGACATCCACATGGACCTGGTGACATAGAACTGAGACCATTTTAGGACTATAATTTGTTTCTTTGGTTTTGTACTATTTACACTTTATCATTTATTTTGGGGTTGTAATAGTTAGTAAATAACTTGTTTTACACATTAAACCCTAATCTGACATTAAAATAGCTTTCTATTTAATTAATTGGTGTTTTGTAACAAAATGGATTTGTATTTCTTTAATCAAAAGTGGCATAAAAATTGTATTTTAATAAAGACCAATCTCCTAGAGATGGGAGTTGGACAATTACCGCCAATTCCTATGGAATTATGGGTAGCTATTAGGTTAATTAACAAATAATGAATGGCCTATTTTCTAGATGTATAATATACATTAATGTATTCTTTAAATATCACAATTTACTTCCATGCATGCAAGGGTGATGCAATTTAAATTAAGAATGACACATGCTTGAATGATATAGGACTGATAAACGGTACAATATACATGGACAACATATTATTAAGGCAAAAATGAGATCTAAAATTTTGAACCTTTCTAGTACAAAAGATCAAAGGTCCTGGTGTAGAGGCCAGGTGGCAACTCCATTAACCACTCTTGTCCCTAGTAAAAATATCATAATCTCTACAATATGATTAATGATGACACTCTATATAACCTTACAATCCTATCAATGTGAAATTCTAAAAGCTACTCTAGTGTATAATCTATTTTCATTGGTAGAAATGTGCAATCTTTATCAATCTATCCATAATCACCCATACTGCATCACACTTATTCCTTGTCATTAGCAAAATAATAGTGAAGTCCATGGTAATCTTCTCCCATTTCTATTTTAGTATAGCAATAAAATAAAGCAAACCAAAAGGAACTTAATGATTTTCCTTAACTTGTTGACAAGTGAGGTATTTGGTCATACACTCCATCACATCTCTCTTCATAGCCATTAATAGTATGGCTTCAAGTCTTGGTATATCTTAGTGCTACTAGGATATATGGCATATGGTGTATTTTATGCTTCACTTAAAATTTACTTCTTTACTTCATTAACATTAGGCACACATAAATAATGCTGATAGTATAAGCATCCATCAATCTTGATCTCAAACTTTGTGAACTTTACCTCTTGGATGGAACTCATAATGCCCATAAGCTTACTGTTATCTTTTTATGTATCTTTTACTTGTTGTAGAAGATTGGCTTAACTTAAAATTCAGCAAAAAGAGCTTTATCATTAATAAGCTTCAATCTAGCATTCATAACTCTCATAGCTAACATAAACTTTCTACTCAAAGCATCTTCCACCATATTAGCTTTGCCATGATGGTAGTTAATGAGATAATTATAGTCTTTGATCAACTCTATCCATCTACGTTGCCTCAAATTAAGCTTTTTTTTATGTAGAAAGATACTTTAAACTCTTGTGATCCATGTAGGCATAACATTTCTCACCATATAGATCATGTCCCTATATCTTTAATGCAAAAACAATGGCTGCTAGCTCAAGATCATGTGTAGAATAATTTTTCTCATAGGGCTTTAACTACCATGAGGCATAAGTAACAACTTTGCATTCTTACATCAACACACATGCCAAGCTATTCAAAGAAACATCACTATATATAGTGAAATCCTTTCTAGCTGCGTAAGAATCAGTGCTTCTGTAACATGGCTTTCAGCTTGTCAAAACTCTCTTAATATTTGTCACCACATACAAACTTGGCATTCTTGCATAATAGAGGAGTCATAGGTGCTGCAACCATTGAAGAACCCTTTGAAACATTACTTATAATGGCCTACCAATCAAAGAAACTTCTAATCCCAGTCATGTTTCTAGGTGGCTTCCATTTTAGAATTATTTCTACCTTACTTTGATTAACTTGGATAGCATCAATAGAAGTTATGTGTCATAAGGAAGACATCTCATTGAGCCAAAACTCACACTTGCTTAGCTTGGCAAATAGCTTCTCATCTTTTAAAATCTACAAAATAGCCTTGAGATGTTGCTCATAATCATCCCTATTCTTAGAGTAGGCTAGTATATCATCAATGAAAACTACTACAAGCTAGTTTAGATAGGGACAAAAAAAACCTAATTCATTAAGTCCATAAATGTTACAGAAAGCATTGGTAAACCTAAGTGGCATTACTAACTCATAATGCCCATATCAAATCCTAAAATCAATTTAGGTATATATACTTCCTTCACTCTTAACTAGTAGTACCCTAATCTCAATTCAATCTTAAGAAAAGACTCCAACTCTCCTAAATTGATCAAACAAAGCTTTAATATGGAGTAATGGGTACTTGTCCTTGATTGTAACCTTATTCAACTGTCTATAGTCCATATATAGTCTGAATGATCCATTATTCTCTTCACAAACAACATTAGAGCTTCCTAGATAGAAACACTAGGTCTAATAAAATCCTTGTCTAACAACTTTATAGTCAAATCTTTAACTTTTTCAATTCTATTGGAGCCATTCTATAGGGTGTTATAAAAATTGATGTTGTGCCAGGATAAACCTTAATCCTAAACTCAAGTTCTTATTTAGATGGTAAACTTGGTAACTCATCAGAGAAAGCATCAGGAAATTTTGGCATAATAGGAATATAGCTCACATCCAACTCTTTCTTCCTCATATCTATCACATGTGCTAAATAAGCTTCACACCCTTTTTTAATCATTCTCCTAGCCATTATGGTGGAGATGACATTAGATAAGAAGTTTGTTCTTTCACTCATAATTATAATATTTTTCCCATCAGCAATCTCAAGAGTAATCTCTTATATCTACAATCCACTAAGGCATGATGCTTGGATAACCAATCCATGCCCAAGATTGAACACATTGAAAGGTAATTCAATGAGATTGGTAGGAAACTCATATCCTTGGAGTATTAAAAAAACATTCTCTATATAACTTATTCACTATCACACTTTTTCCTATGGGGTTGCTAGCCATAATATCAATATCAAGCAAATCAGCCTCTAACCTTTGATCATATTCCTATAATGTGCATATATGAGAATATTTAGAAGCTAGATCTATCAATGTTATATCAAGCAAATTAAAAATTTAAGAGGTACTAGCTATAACATCAGGTGAGTCAGCCTCTTCTTAAGCCTAATTATAAACTGCCTTACTTATGGTTATGGCTAAACTCTATCAACTGTCTTTGATTTAGCCCTCTAACTACCCCTAGGTCTATCATCTCTATCCTATCTCTCTCTTCTAAAAGCATTAGGGATGATACCTAGAATGTAAGTTGGCTACTGATATTCTGGGATAATCCCTAACAAAGTAATCCTTGGAGCTATATCTATGGATGACCCTAGGTATGGCCTTTTCGTAAATACCCCTATGTCTCTTACTGCAATGCTCGAATAAAGCCATTAGTGTACTCATGGCAATAAATACTAGTGCACTAGATGTTTGAGTCTAATGTTTAGGTCTAGACTGTGATCTCTATCCAAACCTCTAAGTTTAAGTGTATCTTTAAGACTATTGCTAAGACAACTCTCCCTTTTGCTTCTTACTAATATTAGGAGCCAAACTAGTTTGATCCTAATTATAGGATCTCTTTTGCTAAAAAATGTCTCCTTTCTCATTCTAGATCTCCTTAATAATTTGGGTAGCCATAACCAGTGAAAGGAAGTCTGTAATCTTCATAGTTGCCACATATAGTTGCATGTCATGGTTTAGCCCATGCTGAAACCTATTACACCTTTCTAAGTTAATAGGGATGATCTCCTTAGCATAATGGCTCAACTTTACAACCTCTTTTTCATATTCTAACATAGATCTATGCTCCTAATTAAGGGAGATAAACTTTTGCCTTTTTCTTCTAGGTAGTTCTTATTAATGTACTTCTTTTTAAACTCCTCTAAAAAGAACTCCTAAGTAAGGTCTTCTGGTGCCCTATACTTAGCTATGGTTTCCTACCATCTATAGGCCTCTTCTTAAAGTAATGATATGGCATAAATCACATTCCATTTTGGGGTATATCTCAGCTACTAGAGGATTCTAACAATCCTCTCTAGCTAATACTTAATGCTGCAAAATCTTCTTGATTTGTTTTAATGAAGTCTATAGCTCCCATTCTTACCATCTCAAGATTGGTCTTTTGCAAAGACTATGGTGGTGGTGGTGGTGGTTGCACCAATGGTAGTGCAGTAGCAATTGTATCCTGCCTCAATAATTCCACCATCTACTAAAGCAAGGTTAGTTATGCTTGTACAGCCTGCCCAACTATAGTAAGAGTCAATATCTCTTACCTTGTAGGCTCATTACCTACAGTTGGAGCATAAATCTCAACTTCTTTGCCTCTACCTTAAGGTATAGATTTATCCATCTTTGATTTATATGAAAAAAAAACTTATAAGCCCCACCAGTGTATACTTTATGTTATGCATGCTCTTAAACCTATGGCACTCATATAAAACCTAGTACATTTAGGAACGCTTAAACCTTAGCTTTGATACCACCAATTGTAATGCCCTTCATTTGACCCACTCTCGAATCAGAATAAAGGATAATGCACAACCGATATCAAACTTCCTTATATCCTTTTTTTCTTAAAACTTAACAAAATCTTATTTTCATAGAAGCCTTATAAACACTTGCTTATAAGAACCACATAATAAGTTAGACTATTCAGGGCCATTGTGTTGAAAATTTGGCAGTATAACAGTTGTTCAGTGACACTATCTGTAACACCCTTATGCCCAATTGATAACTCGATTTAGGTACAGGACATCACATGTTTGGTTCGGTTATCATTCATTCTTTTTACCCGTATAATAATTGTAATTCAATGTATGTATCAATTTATTTCTTTTAGTATATATATAACATACATGTATTACATTCAATGAACACATTCATAAATATAACAACAATTTTATTGATACTTGATAATCAATTAGTATGACTATTATTTAATTAGTTAATACTGCAGGAAAATAATCTAAAACTACTGCTCATTTCTATATATTTTGTATCATATATAATGATACTAAAGTGCTACACACATACATGTAATTTTGAGTAACACTTATTTAATAGTACATATTCAACATGTGAATAATGCTCGTGGTGGACTCTTCTTACCTGTTTTGTTATCGCATTAACTTTTGTCATTGTTGGGACTTGATTCATTGCTTCGCCTAACTCAATCAATAACCTATGCATCAAAGCCAATGCATTGAGCATAATTGCCTAGTGGTGTACTCTGAAACTATGAAACTTATACTATATATATATAT
>CANXYI010629187.1:0-12558 GCA_948208565.1 Hura crepitans
AATAAGAAGTATGCATAGTTAGGAGATTACGTATATCATGAAATGCTTCAAGATATGGCAGTGATCAATAGAGGATTCACCACCCCAGATTATAGAGTGGGAAGTTTATCTCACTGTTCTAGTAATGATCTTTATTTAGGAAACTTTGGCTAAAGTGAAGTGCAAGTGTGAATGGGATTCATTGGGGCATTTTTGGAATAAAGACAATTTTACTAGAAATAACATATTCAGGGCTTAATTATATATACTTAGTTAAGCATTGAGTTGACACATGTTTATACTCAAACTTGGATGAGATAAAGAATGGTGAAAGGAGTTTATTGCATGATAAATGTGTATGGAAGGGTTAAGTTAGACCACTTGACTTTTAGAGACTTTGGTAGTTGTAATATATGGCCAGATGCCTCTCATGACTTGTACATATATAAATAATTAATTAGAAATTAATTATGATTTAATGAGATTAAATAATAGGAATTCTAGTTAAAGTAGGATTTTTATTCACTATGCACTGCAAATGTGCTTCGAAAGCCCATAAGGTCACACACGTAAAGAATTTGAGATGAGACTTAATATATTAAATTATATTAAGTAATTTAATGGCATTAGAATTTGGAGAAATAAGAAAGAATAATTAAATTGGGCTTAGAGTCCAATTCAATGAATTTGGCCTAAAATAGGGCTAGATACATTAGGGCCTTGAAGGCCTAGGTGGGGATTTAATTAGGATCTAATTTTTGGCTAGCCTTTTAATTATTAAAAGGCCTTTAAATTAGATTTAGATTTGATTTAAATTGGGGCTTAAAAGGGCTTCAATTGGTTACCCAAAGATGAGCCAAAAATCTAGCACAGAAGCCCATTAGATGGGCTTTGTGCTCGGTGGATTAAATGGCCCATTTGAAGGGCTTATTTAAACCCAAATAGGGCCCGATTTTAATGGGATTAATATCTAACCTAAGGCATCCAATTAGCTATAAATATGCCTAAAAAATCAGCCACCACACATGAAAAAAACCCTATCTCAGTGGAAAAACGATTTTTTTTATTGCAGAACAATTTTTTTCTTCTTTCCTCTTCTCCAAACAGCAAAACACCTTACTAGCCTCTAGATTTTTGGTAATTTCTCATCTCATAATTCTTGTGTGGATACCTTAGAGGTGTTTCTAGTGAGGATCACTGTGGTTTGTGATAATTTGATGTGGAGAAAACAAGAATTCAATAGGTTCACGGTTGAGATGGTCTAGAATTCTAACCATAGTTTTAATTTTATTTTGTATTTCAATTCTTCCAATGGCCCTTTTTTCTTTTGTTTGGTATCTATGGAGTTTTATTTTTTGCTATGCATTATCCATGAAACCAATAAATGGGGTGCCTAAGAAATTAATAATGTTAAACTTTTTCCATTTTCACTAATTGGAGAAGCTAGAAGTTGGTATAGAGATATACTATATCACTCCATCAGGACATGAGAACAATTAGAGCAGTAGTTCCTGAACCATTTCTTTCCATCATCCAAAGCTACAGTTATCAAAAGTAATAGCTATCAGTTTAGCTAATCCAAGATAAAAGCTTTTTATCAAGCTTGGAATAAGTTCAAGAGATTTTTGAGAAGTTGTACTTATCATGGGATACAATTATGGGAGCAGATTTAATGATTTTATATAGGTATAGTTACAAGTATAAAGAATCTACTAGATGCTATAATAAAGGGTTCTTTGCTAGGTAAATGTGCAATAGATGTATTAGAGTTGCTGAATGAAATGGCAAAAAATGATGCTTAACTTGCCCCAAAGAGAAATGCCAAAAAGCTTTAAGTAGGACAACTTATTGATCATATATCTCTTCTCACTACTCAACTTGAAGAAATGAGGAAGAAAATGGAGGCAATGAAGATAAAAACAATTGGTAGCTATAAGTAATGCATATCAGATCTATGGAGGGGCACATTCTTTTCAAGATTACACTGTAAAAGAGCAGTATGTGAGTGAGGCTAGCTCAAGTCAAGTTAATGCTATATCAAATTATAAAAGATTAAATGATCATTACAATAGTCAATATAATCCATGTTAGAGAAATCACCCAAATTTCTTTTAGAGCAATAATAATCAATAAAGACAATAGCCACCTAGATTTTAGCCTAAACCATAACAAAAAAAAAAAAGCCAAGCCTAAAAGATTTGATAAGCAATTTCATAAGTACCATAGAAGCCCAAATGAATAATCAAGATATTGTTATAAAGAATTAAAAGGCTTTAATAAAAAATTTGTAAGTATAGATTAGTCAGTTGGCTACTGCAATCTCACGTAGAAATCAAGGATCATTGAATAGCAATTCTAAGAAAAACTTGAGAGAGCAAGTGCAAGCCATCACAATCCATCGTGGAAAGGAGGTTGGTGACTTATGGGATAGAGAAAAGGAAGCTAATAAAGTAGACAAAGAGAAAGTGGTAAGTGATAATGCACTTTGGTTTGAATCTAAGAGAGCTGATAAAGGTAAGGAAACTAATAAGTCCACTTCTAAGACTTCAATTAATAATGTTAGTATTGGTAAGTTTCCTTATCTTGATAAAGTTATAAAGGCTAAACTTGATTCACAATTTGCAAAATTCTTAGATATATTTAAAAAGTTGCAAATTAATGTTCCTTTTGTTGAGGCTTTGACACAGATGTTTTATTATGTTAAATTCATGAAGGATATACTTTCTACGAAAAAGAAGATTGAAGATTGTGGTACTATTTGTTTGATAGAGGATTGTAATGCCATTCTACATAGTAAGATTCCTACTAAACCTAAGGATTCAGGGGGTTTTACTTTACCTAGTGATTTGGGTGATTTACAAGTTAGTAAGACATTATGTGACCTTAGTGTTAGTATTAACTTAATGCCTTTATCTATGTGTGGGAGACTTAATCTAGGAAATCTTAAGGAGATAGGAATATACATGGAACTTGCTAATAAATTTGTCAGGAAGCCTAATGGAATTATTGAAAATCTCCTAGTCAAAGTTGGAAAGTTTATCTTTCTTGTGGATTTTGTGGCGATAGACATAGAGGTTGACAAAAAAGTACCACTTATCCTTGAGAGACCATTCCTTGACAATGCTAGGGCATTAATAATTGTGAATCAAGGAAAAGTGACCCTAAGATTGAATAACGGGCAGGTAGGCTTTGACATGAACAAAGCTATAAAGTATCCTTTGGATTCTATTCATGAATCTTGTTATTTTCTTAATTACATTGATTTTCTTACAGATGAGTTTCATGAGGAAAGGCTAAAGGAAGATAGCTTGGTAACATGGAAAGATGTTTGGTAAATTCAATCACTATTGAAAGTGATGATCCAAAATTGAAAGAAATGGCTCAACAATTTGAGGAAGAGACCATCATTGAAGAAAATGGTGAAGAAAAAGAGGATTCCCACCATATTCCTCATGATGAGAAACTCCTTAAACTTAAATCATTGCATAGTGATTTAAAATATTTCTTTTTTGAAGAAGAGTCTTATTCTATGATAATTTTTGCTTCTCTTGCAGCTTTAAAAGAGGAAATACTCATTGAGGCTTTAAGGAGGCACAAGAAAGCCATTGGATGGAAGATCCTATATTTGAAAAAGATAAATTCTAGTTTTTGCATACATAGGATTTTGATAGAGGATAATACAAACCCATCATTTAGCCTTAAAGCTGACTTAACCCAACAATGCAAGAAGTAGTTAAAATACTTGATGTAGGTATTATCTACCCTATTTTTTTTATAGCTTTTGGGTTGGTCTTATGAAAGTAGTTCCTAAAAAATATGGGTAACTGTAGTTGCAAATGAGAATAATGAACTAATCCTTACTAGGATTGTGACTAGATGTAGAGTATACATAGACTATAGAAAACAAAACTCAACCACCAAGAAAGATCTTTTCCCTTTGCCCTTTGTAGATCAAATGCTAGAAAGGCTAACTGGTAATATGTTTTATTGCTCTTTAGATGGTTATTTAGGTTATTTTCAAACATCTATTGCACTTGAGGATCAAGAAAAAAATTCTTTAATTGCCTTGATGGCATTTTTTCTTATAAGAGGATGCCTTTTGGTTTTTGTAATGCATTTACTACTTTTTAGAGGCACATGATGGCAATTTTTCATGATGTGATTGGAAAATTTATTAGAGATTTTCATGGATGATTTCACTATATATGGAATAACTTTTAAATCATATTTGTAGCATTTAACTTTAGTCTTGCAGGATATGAAGAAAACAATCTTGTGCTTAACTAGGAGAAAAGCCATTTCATGGTCAATGAAGGAACAATACTTGGGCACAAAATTTTAGAAAATGACATTGAGGTAAATGAGCCTAAAGTGTAGATTATTGAGAAATTAACATCAGGGCTATAATCAAACCAAAATAGAAAATTGAACCAAATCATTGACAATTTAGTCTATTCGATTTGATTTTTCAATTTGGTTCTTGAATGCAAATTCAGTTTAATTAGTTTAGTTCAATTCTTGAAGGGTAAAATCAAAAGAATCAAATCAATCAAACTTCTCAAAACGATGTTGTTTTGATATTTTTATATATAAGAATAAAAAATATATAAAATTTTGATCTATTTGGTTTGGTTCCATTTGAATTTTGATTTGTTCGATTCTATTCATGTAAAAATATTGGTTCGGTTCTAAAAATTTTAAAAGTTTGATTTTTAGTTCTTTTGGTTTGATCTAAAACTGAACCGATCATTTACACAACCCTAAATACCACCAACTAAGGATGTGAAAGGTGTTTGCAATTTTCTAGGGCATGCTAGTTTTTGTAAGAGTTTTATTAAAAGACTTTTCAAAGATTGCTAAACCCTTGTCTAATTTATTGATTATGGATACAAAATTTGTCTTTAATGATAATTGCTTACAAGCCTTTAATCTACTAAGGAAAGGTTGGTTACTGCACCAATTGTAGCTGCACTAAATTAGACAAAACCATTTGAATTGATGTGTGATGCTAATGACTACGCTGTGGGAGCTATTTTGGGATAGTGAATAGATAAAAATTTATCATGCTATTTATTATGCTAATCACACACTCATTGAATCGCAAATAAATTACACTACTACTGAGAAAGAATTATTAGTTGTAGTGTATGCTTTTGAGAAGTTTAAACCTTACTTAATTAGTTTTAAAGTCATTGTTTAGACTGATCATGTAGCTTTAACGCATTTATTTGCAAAAAATGAATCTAAGCCAAGATTGATTAGATGGGTTTTGCTATTACAGGAATTTAAATTGGAAATCCATAATAAAGAGGAAGCTAAGAACTGGGTAGCAGACCATTTGTCTAGAATGGACTAGAAAGGGTGAAATTGTTAAACTTTTTCTTAATAAGAAGATATATGTAATTGCACCCATTTTTAAGTTTGTTCCATGGCTTGTTAATTATAAAAAAATTTATTGCGAGTGGATGAATACCAAAGTTCTTTATATTTCAACAGAGGAAGAAAATTTTTATCAAATATTAAGCATTATTATTAGAAGATCCATACCTATACAAGTTATGACCAAATTAATTAATAAGGAGATGTATGGGAGGAACTGAACAGGAAGACATTCTTAAGCATCGCCATGATGGAGAAGGTAGTGGACATTTTAATGGCAATATAATAGCATCTAAGGTTCTTTAATTAGGTTTTTCTTGCCTACCGTATTTAAGGACGTAAAAGATTATGTGCTTGCATGTAACCATTGTCAATGGGTTGGGAATGTATCCAAGAAAGATTAAATGCCTTTATAATTTGCTTTGTGAAATTTTTTATGTTTAGGTATAAATTTCATAGGGCCCTTTCCATCCTTGTTTGGCAATATTTTAGTTGTTGTGGATTATATATCTAAATGGGTAAAAGTAATAGCAATTAAAACAAATGACACTAAAATTGTGATTAAGTTCTTTAGAAGAAATATTATCACAAGATACCAGACCTTTAGGGCTATAATTAGTGATGGTGGGAAACATTTTTTCAACCACCAATTCACTACTTTATTAAAGAAATATAGAGCAAGACACAATGTTGCAACACCATACCACACACAAATGAGTGGCCAAGTAGGGGTATCTAATATGGAGCTTAATTTTTTTTAAGAAAAAACTGGTAGTGCCTTTAGGAAAGAATTGGTCAATTAAGCTTGACAATGCACTATGGGCATATAGAACTACACTTAAAACACCTATTGTCATGTCACTATTTATGTTAGTTTTTGGAAAAGCATGCCATTTATTAATGGAGCTTGAATATCATGCATATTAGGCTACTAAGCTCTTAAATTTTGATATGATAATGTAAGAGAGAATCATTTGTTGTAGGTTAATGAGCTTGAGGAATTCATAAATTAGGCTTTTAAAAGTGCTAGGAATTACAAAGAGAAGATGAAGAAATGGCATGATAAAGACATCTTAGAAAAAATTTTTGAACCAAGACAGAATGTGTTGCTGTACAATAGTCAACTTAGACTATTTCTAAGAAACCTCAAATCAAGGTGGTTGGGCCATATGAGGTAGTAAAGATTACCGATCTTAGTGCCACCACCATTCAACACATCAAGGGAGAAGATTGATTCAATTTAAATTATCATTGCCTAAAACCACACACTATAGGAAAATTCAATCTAAAAGTTACAATTATCACCTTTAAAGAATGAGCATTAGCAGAAAAGTCAAGGAGGAAATCTAAACCGAAATTATTTTCTTGAACTTTTATTTTTTTATTGATTTGGAATTTTTAGTTCCTTTATTAATTTTATTTTAATTTTGCTCAAATTTTAAAATTTTCATTTTCATTTTAGGACTAATTAATTATATTTAGGTTGCATGATTAAGATTTTTAGAAGTAATGATTAAATTTAGTTCATTTAATGTTTAAATTTGAATTAGTTTTATTTTAATTTTTGTATTTCTTATTTTTAGTTTGTAATTTTCATGATTAGAGTGTTGCATTTAGGAATTATTAGGATTCTAGATGTTTTTAAAGGATTTTTAACCAAATTTGAGGGGAATTAGAAGATAGAAAAAATTTCAAGTATTTAAAAAATTGCTTTAAATTATGGAAAGTTTGGGTGTTACAGCCGTGACTTGTATCTACATTATACTAGTGATGCTAACTTTTCTAATAGCTTTAGAAAAATTTCCAGGGTGTCACTACCATGACCCACGCTAAGTCACAAACATGACACCTGTATTTCAAACATGATTTTACTTCATTTTTTAGTAGATTTTTTATTCTCTTTCCTTCTTATGTCTCTAAAAACACAAAATCACTCAAGAACTCTGTCATTTTCACAAAATTGACCCCATAAATATGCGAAATTCTTTAAAATTCTTCATTAAAATATGGTTTAGGCATGAAATTTTGAATTTTGGTTATTGCATTCTCCATCAATGCATTCTAAGGCAAAAAGTTTTGAATTTTATCATTCTTTTTTAATGCACTTTTGAAGAAATTCCATATAAACACAAAAATCTTTCTTATTTTTTGATTGATTATATTGAATTGATCATTATTAATCTTTATTTTATGAGGTCACACTATTCTTCTTCTTTGGGATTTGGATTGTGAAATTTAATTTAGAAATGTGAAATTTCATATGTCAAACTAGATCTCCATTATGATAATTGTGCAATTGCTCTTCATTTTGGTATGGTTAATGCCATGTGGATTGATTAGGGAGAAAATATGTTAAAACTAAGAAAATGAGTAAATTACATGATGTGTTATAGATCTTCGATGAAATGCCCGAACTAGAATTTCGTACTTTAAGCTTAGTTTTTTTTTTAAATTCTTTATGTGCCTTGTTTAATATGTTTGAATCATTTTTTTATTGCTTATAGTGCAAACACTTAGTTTACATTATGCACTTAAAACTCCAATTCATTTGAGAATTATGAATTGGTAAAAACTAACATGATGTTGAGATAGTTTATGCTTATTCAAGAAAGAGTATTGGGAAGTAATAGTCAGTAGTGGTTAAGAGATTAAGAAATCAATGTGCACACCAATTGTTCAAGGAAATGTCTAGTTGAAAGTTTAGCAATTTTTTACTAAATGTTTCTTTACTATCTTGCATTTTTAAAATTTCCACTGATCAGTTGTGTGTTTAGTTGTGAGATTTGATATTGAACCTAAGTTTAGAGTAGGCACATGAGTAAGGAAATTTAAAATTAAGGAATTTCAACTATGAACACAATATGTTTGATAGAATGCTTAAATGGAACTCAATTAACTTTCCCATTTGGCAACCATGCTTTTCTACATTATAAGGGGTAGTTGAGCAATTTGCTTAATTAAGTCAATGGGTTCTCTTTTAGAGGTTTCTCTTACAAGTTAAACATGAATTATATAGATAATTGATATGTATTCAATGAAGTATTTAATTGTGTTCATTTGAGTATATATTGTGGATGATTCTAGGTTTAATTATGGTATGTGTATTAATACCTTCATATTCTATTTTTACATACATTATGCTTATCTGTGAATTGATTTGTTAACACTCTACATCTCATTTTTTTGTACTTAATGTTTACATTTACATATATTATGCTGCTAACATACTATGTGTGTGCAAACTATGAACATGAAATGTTAAGCTACTAGCACTTTATGGGTGTAAACTACATGTACCTTATGTTTTAAATTGCACGAAATTTATGGATACAAGTTATGTATACAATAAGTGTGATATGAGCATGTTTTGTGTGCCATAATTACATATGCTTTATAGTATAATTACTGATTAATATATTTTTCGGTATGGCACCTAAATGACACTGACACATGCCGTTTTGCTTCCTGAGTGAACCATAGACCCCACTCCTGATTTTGAGATACCAAACTAAATGTTAGTAAAGGTAAGAAGCTTTACGCCTTAAAGATTATTTTAAGATTATATGCTAGTGACATAACCATGCTTTATATACAGGTTGTAGTAGATATTGAGAGGATGCTACAAGGATTTGGACTTTAATGTTTATTGTCACAATGGTATCCTATATACAAGGAGCTGACTAATAGTCTCTCAACATATTCTCAGATGAACTTTGCTAGATAGACACATGATTAGATGAGCTTATCTGATTCATGTACAAAATAGGAGTTATGAGTTGACTTTCAAGTGATTTTGTGAGCTTTTAGGGCTCTTTGTAAATGTTAGGACTAATCTAGGAAACATGAGTCCTTAGGTAGAATATTAGAGGAGAGTGGGGTATCCTGACACTTTATATGTGATTGGCCAGACAATTGAATAGAGTTTACAGGTATATCCATAGAGTGATGGCGAGCTCTATTTTTGGCAAACACATAGTTGTGGGTAAGTTAATTGCCACAAGATGACTATTTTATATACCATGGCATCAGGCATCAGGATTTACTCGAGGCTACGAATATTGGCAAGATGGATAGAGATGATTACCATGCCAAAGGCACACGTAGTGATGAGAGGTTTTATTGCTACCTTAGTTGAGGGTTTATGTATAAGAGGTTTGGGAGACCTGATGAAGGGTGATATGTATATTGATGATGAACCCTGCTATCGTATTAAGATAGTAGTGAGACTTGGACCATTGGGATAGTACAGATATAAAGTTAAGACTCTTGAGGAACTAATGGCATACTTATAGAAAAAGGGAACATCCTTAGGAGGGTGATACAACTGAAGATGACACTAAGGGGGATGATCAGCAGACTATTACATGGATAACCCCACAAATATAACCCTATACATTGAGGAGGTCTAAACGAGTTCATCTTCTACAGCACCAGCCTTAAGCACTACTAACAGGATAGATAGGATAGAACAATAGGTGCAGTCTTTGCTTAGGTTACAAAAGGTAGCAGCACAGGAGAGATTGTCACTGTATTTACTTCACTAAATTAAAACTTCTATTTTCCCTAATTGTCTTTAAATTATAATGAGTTTGAACTAGATTATGGAATATAGGAAATTATAATCTATTAAGTTAAGAGGAAATCAATTTTTTGCATAATTCAACTTTAGTTGCTACAAAATTATACTATACTTAGTAGTTTCTACAATTTTAGCACTAAAGGCCACTTTTGAAAACTATATAAAAATTAATTGTATGTAAAGATTAGAAAAAAATCTCAACATAAGATTGCCAGAACCTTTCTAATTACCCTTCAAAGTGACTATTGAGGGATAAGGCAATTTGATGGAGTTGCCACCTGGCTCTACACCATGACCTATAATCTTTTGCCCAAAAATGATTCAAAATCAATATCTTTATTTATGCCCTTACAATATACCTCTTTTACATTCCAAAGTTCTTTAATCCCATATCATGCAAGCAAGCCAATAAAATAAATTGTCTATGTCACCTTTGTAAAAATTAAGAGGAAAGTAAATAGCAGTAATGAAAATATTCATAATAAATAATAAGGTATAAAAACATTCATCCATAAAATAGGCTATTCATTAATTAGAGGATTGCCTAACAATTACCCATAATTTCATAGGAATTAGTGGTAATTACCTAACTTCCATTTTTAGGAGATTAGCTTTTATTAAAAGACATTTTAATGATAACTATTACTAAGAAAAAATCAAAACCATTTCATTAGAAAAAAACACCACTTAATTATTTAGAAAAATCTTTGATATGAGGTTATATCTTACATGTAAAATGAGTTTAAATGAACTAGCTATTACAATCAAAATAGAAAAGGTACACAAAATAAGAATAAACCAAAACAAATTAAACACATAACAAAATAAGTCCCAATTTAACATCTTATTATTTATGTGGACTTAACTGAGCCTCCTTAATAGGTCCATACGAACTACTTGCACACTTGAATTAGGTCTATATGAACCATTATCTGTATAGAGACCAAAATTATCACAACTCAAATAAAGAGGTTAGAACAATAATATGAAGTTAATGAGGGCCTTATAATAAATCGAAATCACATGATATCAGCATACACAAATAATAAATAATTAGTTATGATCATGAACATGAACATAATATGTATAATTCATCATCAATAACATTATAAATAAGCATTAAAGCAATTGGTAATTCATACAACATAAATATTGTTTCATGTGTATAAGTCCATGCAAGTCACATTAAATAAGATATATTAAATATTTTGTCTATGCAGACCTAAATCCACATTAAAGGAGGTCCATAAAGACTAATCGTAAATTCTAAAGTGATTTAAACATGAAAAACACTATGCGTAAATGTTAACCTACTCTTATAATTGATGTGGGGATTACAATAAATCACCTCACATATCAATTAATCACTGGAGATAATAAAGTAATTAATTAAAAAGTAAAATACTAGAATAAAGGCCTCAAGCTTACCTTGTGATTGAATTCTAAGAAACAAATTAAAGGTAGGGTTTTCAAAAGGAGATTACAATTTTAATGAGGGCTTTAGGACTAGTAAAATTGCTTCCATGACAGGGTTTTTAAAAATCCTTCCCCCCTTTTTTACTCTTTAGAGTGGTATTATAGGCTTTTAATGAGGGATTCCCATTTAGCTAAATATGAATTCTCACCAGAATAGGAAATAAAGTCTAAATAGAAGAATTAAAATTTTAAAAGCTTTTGAGAACTACGTCCGTGTGGACTAAACTATGAGGATGAGGTCTGTATGGACTAAAAGCTATATTCAAGGTCTGTTTAGACTAGGTACAAGTAGATTCAAGTATCCATAGGCTAAGGGCTTAGTTCTTGTAGGTTTAAGGCTTACAAGTCCGTGTGGACCAAGGTCAGGGGTTCCCATGACTTGTTGTTTAGGCTTTTCTATAGCTATCATCATAGGCCCAAAAACATACACAGAATAGTGCACATTAAAGTAATAGACTTAGTTAAAGATACTTATCAGATTAAAGCACAATGAAGTTGGATAATGTTTTACACTATGTCTTGAGATGACATTTTGCCTTATGGCTTCAAAAAACCTTTCCCTACACTTTGGGATGGCACTGTGATGCACCTCCTTTCGACATCTAAAGATATTAAAGGAAAAGAGAGCCAAATTAAATGCCTAAGGCACCAAAAACTAAACATGATCACACTTCACCTATATAACTCATTCATATACACATCTTATACTTATCACATTCGTATATCTTACGCAACATACACATAAGACATATATGATCTAATATTAACAAAATCTATTTGTGATAAAGCATAAAATAAAGCTTATCAAAATTGGCCAAAAATTCTTTAATTGCAACCCTTTAAAATATCCATGAAAAGAAATAAACCAATAAAAGAATAAACAAATGTTTAACAAATGAACTTAAAAAGATTGTAAATGCAGCTGCTGATCCCCACTTGTAATGCTTTCCCCATTGCACTTTAAAAGCTTAACCTATGCATGGAAACACCAATGCACTAAGAAAAACTTGTTTAGTGGTACATGAACTAATCATGTTTACCACTAAACAACACACAAGGCACATATAGGAGCTTATATTCACAATATCTCAACATATAACTCATAGGCGAGTGAATTACAC
This sequence comes from Hura crepitans, assembly GCA_948208565.1. NCBI lineage: Eukaryota > Viridiplantae > Streptophyta > Magnoliopsida > Malpighiales > Euphorbiaceae > Hura > Hura crepitans. The sequence goes on from CANXYI010629187.1 coordinate 12,535, forward strand.
AAAAGGTTATCAAACTTTGGTATG
>CANXYI010629402.1:0-10136 GCA_948208565.1 Hura crepitans
TTCTATAAGTGCATGGGTTCATGGATTTTCATTTGGGGACGTATAAAATTTTCTATGGATTTTTTTTAAGGGGAGGAGGCATGTATAAGGGAATAAGGAAAAGTGAGGTACAACAACTCAATTCATAAGCTTAAGTGTAGAAAAAGCCTTACTTATCACAGGCTTAAGTGTATAAAAAGCCTTACTTGTTAGAAAGGTATGTGAATTTAATGTATTGGAAGCATGCCATTTAGAATTCATGAGCAATTGGTGTAAAAAACTTTTATGGAAGTTATAGTTTTAGGGGTTAGTGAGTATGTAATAATGTGTTATGCTGACATTAAGGTTTATACTATGTTAAATGAGTGACATGTATGCTAAATTGGAGGAAAGAATGAAGAAATAGTTAAGGGCTCACTTTGGCTGAGAGGGTGGTGTGTGTGTGTGTGTGTGTGTTAAGTGTATGGCATGAATTAGGTGGAAAAGTGATGTTTTCTAGTGTTTTTTATTTAGAAATGTAAGAATTATACATGTGTATAGTGAAAAATGGAAGGGTTGATATTATACCTTAGTTGGTCAAGAGATTACCTTAAGATATAGGCTAGGTGTATGCCAAGTTAACATGACAGTGAATGGAAATTAGCATATTAGAGATGGCGTTATAGGTATATGCAGTGAATTTGGTGAAACAAAGCTTGTGTGTGTGTGTGCTTGGTATGGTCGAGGCATGTACAAGACATGTTATAGCTTGTTTGCATGATATGTGTATTATATGTGTATATGCATTCTTAAATGATGTCATTATATGTGTATGTGTGATTAAATGTGAAGAAAAGTATATATATGACCATTAGCAAACATTAGCCGAGAGGTATATGAGGTAAATTTCACATGATAAGAATGGCATAGCTTAATTAGCATGTATTGTGTAATATTTATTTGGGATGAAATAAGTGAACATATATTAGTAAGAAGACTTAAAAATGTATAAATGATGGTATGGCATTTAAGGTTGGAAAGTAGTTAAAAAGAGACTTGAAAATGGCCTAAAATGGCATAGTGAAATTGACCTTAAAATAGACTTAAATTGATGTGTAAATGATACTTTAAGTTTGCACATTTTATAAGGTTTATATGAAATGAGTTTGAAGCCTCTTTTAAGGCTATTTGGTATGTGCAATTGAGTATGGCTTTAGGCCTATGGCAACTGATTAAAATGGGTGCAATTGGCACATGAAAATGAAATGAAAAAGACCTATAATGGCATACACAAAATATAAAAAGGACCTATAACTCTCTAGTAAAATGACCTAAAAAATTATGCACTATGAATGGTTATGAACATGGACATAATTGGGTTTAAAATAATGGTTTACACTAGACTTAATGTGAACTTAATTATGCCTAAGAGAGTGACCTAAAATAACTTAGAAAAATGGTCTCGTAATTGTCTGTATGACCAAAAATGACTTGTCATTATCCAAGTCAAATTTTAACTATCAAAATAAATTTATAATTATCTATTTTTCACTTTTAAATATTATAATATGATGATTAGTAAATAAATAGACATAACATAATGTCGATGGCCTATTAGTTAAACACCCACTGAATTGGTTGACCGATCAACTTAGGGATTAGCAGCTGCTAGATAATTACTATGATTTTTTGGATAATGGGAGGTTTACAGACTGATCCCTACTGTCCTATGAAAGTGTTTGATGTTGACGATTATCTAGATATTGGGAGTTCTCTAGATTGATCCCTACTATCCACTGGAGTTCCTGCTGTGATTCTTGGATATTAAGAGGTCTACAGACTGATCCCTACTATCCATATTATGATTCATGGTTGATTTGTTAGAGATATTAGGAGGCCTATGGACTAATCTTTGTTATCTCCTATCTGGTATTAAGAGGTTCAAGTGAGCTGATCCCTACTATTAAACCAAGCTAGTGCAATGGTCAAGGTCCAAAATATGGGCTATTGCATAGCTTTTTAGTTCCCTCTTGGTCTAATGTCTTAGGTGTAACCCATCTAGTCGGGTCTATTAAATTAAATTGAATTGACATACAAACTTGATTGATGGTAAGCTACTGTATAATTAATTTAATTGAAATTATCATAGTGGTATTATGACAATTATTGGGAGAATGTGACAAATCACCTAAATTGCATGAATTAACTGATATACCATCCACACACTGCATTTTGACTGTCATATTGTTATTGCATATGAACCATTGCATAAACCATGTTTTAAATACCTTATATTAAGCACTAAGTTTTATACTCAGCATACCAATGTTTTAGTGTATAAGTTGTAAAGATAAGTAGTCTACCCTCAAAGATTATGCAGTGTAACATCACAGATTTTGAAAGGTGTATAGAGTCTTTTTCCTTTGTTTTGTCAAGTTAGCACTCATGTAAACACTATAGGTTATGGGTTTAGCATGCTTAAAGGTTGCTTATATCTATATATAAAAAGGATAGGTGTGATGTATATAAATAAGTGGTTCATCTAAATGGCTTGCTTTTATGATTTTTAATAACTATGGGTCTAAGGCCCTATGTGATTTTGACGTGTCATTGATGTGTGATGAGGTTAATTAAGGGACTAGAAGGGTCGAGAAGGAGGTAGAATGATATTACTATTGATAGAAGTGCTTTTACACTTGAAATAAAAATTTTGGAATGTCACTCAGGTAGCCGTTATGCTGCCCAATTTTCTATAACGTATATAATGTCTATAAAATGTGAATTTTTGCATGTCATTCAAGTAGCTGTTGTGCTACCTAATTTTTTATAACATATAAAATGTGTTTTTTAGGTCTATTATACCACATATGAATATGTTAATGTGTTAGGCTGAAAACCTAAGCAATACCTAATAAAGTTCTAAAACAGTCTTTTAAGTGTTAAGGAGTACAGACATAGAGCAAATTCAAGATGGGTGACTTGGTAAGAAGTACAATGCCTATTGGATTTCTTAGGTAGTCTGGTAAGGGGTGTCATAGATATTCTAAAAATAGCCTTCCACTCTAAGTATGGACATTTTAAATTCTTAGTGATACTATTTAAGCTAATTAATTCTCTAGTAGCATTCATTAAGCTGATGAACTAAATATTTAGACTATATCTTAATCAATTTATGGAATGTTCATTAATGATATTCTAGTATATTCTAAAACCAGAGAAGAAGATGAACAACACCGCAGACTAGTCAAGCAGATGTTGTGAGAGAAGTAATTATATGCTAAATTGTGCAAGTGTTAATTCTAGCTGAATGAAGTAGCCTTTCTATGATATATTGTGTCAACTAATGGGATTAGAGTGGACCCTAGCAAAATTAAAGCTATATTAGAGTGGGAACCTTTAAGAAATGCGATGGAAATCAGAAGCTTCTTCAGACTATTAGGATATTAAAAGTGATTTATTAAGGGATTCTTAACGATTGCTACTCTCATGACATGCCTATTGAGGAAAGATGTGAAATTTGTGTGGGATCAAAAGTGTCAAGATAACTTTTGATAGATTGAAAGCTATGTTGTTGGAAGCCCCTATCCTTACATAGCTGAAACCTAGGAAAGAATTTGTAATCTATAGTGATGCCTCCCATAATAGACTTATGTGCATATTAATACAAGGTAGTAAAGTGGTAGCATATGCATTGAGAAAATTCAAACCACATGAAAGAAATTATCCAATTCATTATCTAGAGTTAGTGGTTATTGTTTTTGACTTGAAAATATGGAGGCACTACCTATATAGTGAAAGATGCTATGCATACATAGATAACAAAAAGCATGAAATATTTGCCTAGCTAGAAAGAACTAAATGTGAGAAGCAGAGGTGGATGGAATTGATCAAACACTATGATTGCTTAATTAATGACCATCCAATAAGGTGAATATGGTAGCTAATGCATTAAGCTGTAAACTCTTATATACCATGAGAGCAATGAATATCTAGTTGCAATACTGAGAAGATGGGGCCTTGTTAGTTGAACTATAAGTAAAACCTAACTTGATCCAACAAGTGAAAGAACGGTAGAAAAATGATAGTCAACTTTAGCATGTAATGGTTTTAATCAAAGAGGGAAAGCCTACTTAGCATGAAATCAAGTAGATAAATACATATACCATCAACATCGATTACCTGCACCTGACAAGGAAGACATTAAGAGATAGATTTTGTGAGAAACTTATAATCCCTCTTATGCCATGCATTTTATGAGTAAGAAAATGTATCTTGATTTGAAGCTTTATTACCAATGGTAGGGAATGAAAAAGGATATAGCTGAATATATGACTAGATGCTTTACTTATCAATAAATGAAAGTTAAACACCAAGTTCTTTTTAGATTGCTCTATCCTATAGTAATACTAGAATGTAAATGGGAAAAAGTCATATTAGACTTCATAATTGGGTTATCAATGACAAGGAGTAAATGTGATGCAGTGTGGGTAATTATAGACAAGCTAACTAAGATGACACATTTCATCCCAATAATGATGGATTACTCCCTGGAAAAACTAGCACAACTATACATTGATAAGATTGTCAAACTATAAGGAGTACCAGCATCTATTATCTCAAATCAGGACTTGAGGTTCACATTTAGATTTTGGAAAAAATTACATGATGACGTGGGTACTCGACTTACCTTTAGCATAGTATTCCACCCATAAACTAACAGTTAATTAAAATGAGTTATTCAAGTATTAGAAGATATGTTGAGCTATGTTATTGAGTTTAAGGGCAACTGGGATTAATGCTTGTCTTTGGTGAAATTTGCATACAACAACAGCCATCAAGTAAGCCTAGGAATGGCACTATATAAGGCTTTGTATGGTAGAAAATGTAGAACCCTAATGTGCTTGATAGAATTAGGTGAAAACAAGTTGATGGGGTTATATTTGATTAGAGATATAGAGGAGAAAGTTAAAGTCATTAGAGGCTGATTAAAAGTAGTGTTAAATAGAAATCATATGTAGATTTAAGGAGGAAGCTAATTGAGTTTGAAGTTAGAGATAAAGTCTTTCTAAAGGTGTCACCTTGGATGAAAATACTCAGGTTTGGCAAGAAAGGTAAGCTAAGCCCAAGATTCATTAGTCCGCATGAAGTTATTAAACATGTTTAGCCAATGGCATACAAATTGGCATATCCTCTAGAATTACAGTAGATCAATGACATATTTCATGTGTCAATGCTAAGGAAATACATATTACACCCTTTGAATGTACTTTCAGTAGAGGAAATAAAGATACAACTTAATCTATCATATGAAGAAGAAATAGTCCAAATCCTAGCATGGTAAGTGAAGGAGCTACGAAATAAGATAGTGCAATTAGTAAAAGTCTTATGGAAATATCATGGTTTACAAGAAGCAACATGGAAAATTGAATAATAAATGAAAAAGCAATGCCCATAAATATTTAAACAAAGTAAATTTTGAGGATGAAATTTCTTAAGAGGAAAAGGAATTATAATGCCCTAAAACCCCAATTTCATGAAGAGTACTTCCTGGGATATAAATAGTATTTCCCAAGTAATCGAGTCACACTAAGGTGGCTAAGGGGGAGTACTAGTCATAAAACTATGATAGGCAAAATAATGATGTAAAAATGAAGTTGTTTGCACTAACCACTGAACCAATAAAATTTTTCCCATCGATATCTAGTCAACAGTGACCTATTTTTACATCAAGTTGTAAAATGGTTGGGATATGCTCGAATTGACCTAAAAATAGCATAACTTGAATCTCAAAAATTACAAATAGTCCAATGGTGGTGGAATTAGAATTTTTTGACATCAATTAGTATTTAATCAAAATTTTTTGAAAATGTGATTTAATAGTTAACCTAGTTCTCATTTGAATTTGGGCTTGAAATCTTAAGGGTCCCTAAAGTGAGAATTCCCATAATTTTTGGCATTAAAAGAAGTATTTTTAGATCCCTTTAATAATAAAATCAAATTTTTAAAACTTAAAATATAAATCAGATTAATCCAAATCGTTAGATTTTTGTGTGGTAAATCATTGTTATGTAAGCTTTTAATATAAATATTGTAAGGTGTGTTTTAGTGTACATGATCAAAGGAACCCATCTTCTCCCCCCAAAACCCCAAAATCCCGATGCCATTTTCCTTTTCTCTCTCCTCCCCTTTTCTCTTCATTTTTCACCCAAATTTGCACCAATCCTTACATTTGAGAAATCAAAAATTATCTAGATCTTTTATAAAAGCTAAATTTGTGGTTAATTTTACACAAAAAGGGTGTTTAGAGGCAAAAAGATAAGATTGATAATTTAGGGTTTTTAACCCCTAAATTTAGGTAATCCCTAAAATAAAACCATAACATTTTTCTAAGTTGTTAAAGGTGCTCTACCTCATGATTCTAGTGTTGTTTATGAATTTAGAGGTATATAGATTTTTCTATGAACTTTTCTAATTTATTCTCTATTATGGAATTTAGAGAACTTAGAGGATAGCAAGAGTAAGGGCAAATAAAAGCTACAGAATCATATATGGGATATCAACTAACCTCTCTATAAGTGTTTTCGATACAATATATGCATGGATATGTGAATTGCATAAATTCCATAAGAGGTGTCATATAATGTTTATTTGATTTTAGTGGTTAGAATAACCATAAATTGACTTTAAGGGTATATTAGGGTCTAATGTATATTAATTGGCTAATAGGAATAAAAATTAGAGTGAAAATGAGCGAAATATGAAAAATGGAGAAATGGACATGTTGCATGGAAAAATAAGGCCACAGTTGGAATCTATGGAATTGTTGTCTAATTGATTAAATTAAGGTGTAATAAGCTTTAATGTATTGATATATTGTGCATTGATGAATGTGTGCACTATTGAAAATGTGGGCATCAAATATATGAGTTTTGCATAATTAATATATGGTGCATAATGTGCATGGCACAACAAATGTAGTAATGCATGCATCAATATAATGTATGAGACAATATACACTGATTTTGTTGACAATATATTGATAGAAGAAATGACCTCATAAATGGTAATGTAGTGTGATGAGAAAATGAGAATGGTACGATGGATGAATGGCATAAAGTGACCAGGTGATATGATAAATTATTATAATGGATAGTAAATAGGCACATGAACATGGAATATGAAATTGGGACTAGAAGTGGTATGCGAAAAATGTACATAAGGCATGTAAATCATACGTAACAAGAATGAACATTAAATAGTTCATATATGTTAGACAACCTACTAGATAGGTTTATTACTCAACTAAGGAATGTAGCAACTACTAAGACACTTCAGTGTCATTTACATGATGATATAGATATTTGATTATACTTGATTACATAAATGGGTGCAACCAACGGGATATTCAATAGAACCACTACATGTGTTCTAAAGTAGGTGCAGCTGCTGAGAGGTTGAATAGGACCACTACATATATACGTATTAATTATATTGATGATATTGATTATAATATGGGTGCAACCACTGAGAGGTCCAAGAAAACTAATACACATAATCTAAAGCAGGTGTGGCCGCTAGGAGGTTTAATAAGATAACTGCACACTATACTACTATGATATGCTTTGTGTAGCAATTGTGAGGTCTAAAATATGGGCCACTACACATTATGGTCCTGATATCCAATACTTGGTTATGTGTCTATCAAATATGTGCTAATAACTTGGAAAAAAGGTAATAAGTGATACGATGAGCAATTAAATAATTAATTTATCTTATAAGTGTATATAAAAGTAAATAAACTAATTAATAACTATAGTTTAAACAAGTTAAGGAAATTAGGTATCAACTTTGGCATTGGTGTAATAAGTGAATTGGTGGGTGAATATGTAATCTAATAAAGGTGAGATAATATGGTAAACCAATTGTGAATATAAATAACAGATCATAAAAAGGTAAATGATGTAAAATAGGCAATAGCTAGTTGCAAGATTGTAGTGACATAACATGATTGATTTGGCACCATTGTAGAATTGGTAAAATATGTGAATGTTATATGACATGTTTCATTTTGGGAACTTGGATGTTTGGCATGAATGCGTATATGCGTTGGGCATATTTTATTGAATACACTATTAAGCTTTATGATTACTTATCATGTTTTTTGATGCATAGGTCATAGATAGATACAACTTTAACCCAGCCTCAGTGTAGTAGTGCAGCAAAGACAACTCCAGCTCTTTGTATATTTTTATGCCTTTAGTGTGATGTAAATAAGACTAGTTGGCACTCATATGTACATAAATAAGGTATGGTTTTAGTTTCATCATATGTATGTATAGCTTATGGGAATATACCATTCATGTAAATTAAATGGATAGACAACAATGGTGTGAAATGAATATGTGATGTATACTTGATATAATAGGATATTGAGACTGTGATATATGTTGTGCTTATGATATAACTAATGTCATTGTGTGCTGGTTAATGACATTAGAGTGTCAGAAGGACCCAATTACTTGATTTAAGTTTAAGATGTTATAGAAGTGTTTTCTACAGGTCTATTTTGGGATATGACACCGAGCAGCCATTATACTGCTAGACTTCCATTAAAATGGGATAATAGTATTTTATATGTTTGTGCACTCAAAATTTGGTTTAAAGGCACATGGGCCTAAGAGGCTCACCATACATCTATGCTCATAAGAAGATTTTAAAAAGCTAATGGTACAACTAGGTAAAATAATGGTATAACTAGGTAAAGTTGGTTAATGTGTCATCTCTTATTTTAGCTAGCAATAGTTTGGGTAGAAGGTCTCACAATATGTCATCTCTCATTTGGGTCCACCTACTAAGTCGAGTGAGGGATGTGATAAAAGTAAAGCACATCTCTTTGATATTTTAATTTCCTTTGTATAAGTTATGGGATGTGAACAAGTTAAGGTAGTCATATGTTGTACAATAGGTATTGGGCCTAGACTTATGTTGTTAGAATGTTTTTGTAAAATCTATTAAACCAACATTATTTATGTAACTATTGTATAAATTTCTTATGGTGTTACTTACTATGTTTATATTTTGAAAATGTATAGGTTGTTAAGATGCTTGTTAAGATGTTGAGTAGATCAGGAAGGCTCAAAAGTGTTAATTGGAAAGATAAAAGTACCATGTTTTTATAGGTTACTATTTATGTTGGGAAGAGTGTCCCAGTACAGTCGTTATGATGTCAAATTTTTTACATGATGATTTGCAATTATTTTCAAGTGTTAAAGGTTTTTATCAAGTAAAGTTTTTAAATGATTACACATGTTAAAATGTTTTTAAAAAGTTTTAATTTTTTGTGGGCTTTCAAACAAGTTAGTTTGGATATGAGTTGTGTGCTACTTTTCACTTAGGTCCAGTGACCGGGATGACTGAGGCTTTTCAAAAGTCCTCTCTTAAAAGGTCAAAACTTAATTAATTAACTCAATTATTCTTTTACTAATCCATCCACTATTTGCTATTTCATCTTTATTTGCTTATCCACACCTTAATTTTATTTTTGACTTTTCGATCATGAAATAAACTTATTTGGATTCCATACTTTAACCTCTCCTTATTGATGAAATCTATTTTCTAAAAATCTGATTTACACTATTCATGCCCTTAGTAGACAGAGAGCACTATTCATAGACATGAAAAATACTATTCATGAACCCAAGATTTTTGCGTCATTACATTTCTCCTCACAAAGATTTATCAAAAATTCATATCAATGTCAAACCTTAAATTGACTGTATATATATCAAATTGGAAGTTTAAGGAACTCATTAGAATTATCAAACCTTACAAAAATAAAAATAAAAAACTCACATTGATGTCACTATTCATCACATGTTCAGCCTCAATTTTCTATATTCTTTACATGAATTTCTTTGTCTTCAATGACAAAAACAAGATTTGGTAGGTTAAAAGAGATTTTTAATAATGGAAATTATGGAGAATTTGGAACTTGAAGAAGTGAATATGTTGATGTTCTTAGGGAAGGTGTTGGTGGCCATGAATGGGTGAAGGTGGAGATTTATATATATATATATATATATATATATATATATATATATATATATATATATATATATATATAATAAATATATTAAAAATTTTTTATAATTTAAAAATTATAATATTGATGACTATTT
>CANXYI010629685.1:0-11859 GCA_948208565.1 Hura crepitans
CCTTCCTCCATGTACTTTTTAAAGGGCTATTGAAGTGGTTGGTATAAGCTTTCATTTTAGCATTTTTTTTCGAGTAAAATGGTGGATTAACAAAAGAATTTCAATAGGTAAAGGAGAGGTATAATTCAGCCATGGAGGGGAGAAAAGGGAAGAGTGTTGGCTAAAACTTATGAGATTATTTTACATTATTTCCTTATTTATACATGTGTTTCAATGGCTAAGATTAAATATATCACACATGTATGGCCATGATCAAATACAAGTATCTTTATTTTCTTTTATATTTATTTATTTTATTTTATTTTGAATGATCAAGATCTCATATGTCACTATTTGATTCAATGGCTACCAATGCTCCCTACAAAAATAGCATGTCATGCTTAACTAATTAATTTGTCATTTTCTACATTTAATTTGATTAATTTAATTTTAATAGTTCTTATATTCAGAAAATTTCAACTCTATGATTTTTGGATTCCTTATAATTTTTTAGTATCAAGGTGTTTAGGTTTCGGATTTTTCTAAGCTCATTTTATAAATTTTTTATTCAACTTTGAATGGATTACGATTTGTTTTAGACCGTATTCTAGATTTCATTTTCAATTTTTAACCTTCTATATGACCTCATTTGACTCTCAAATTGCACTATAATTTATTTTATAATTTATCCTACCACTTGGTAGGGTCAATTTCATTTGGGCCCGGAAAGCACTATTCACCGAAACTATTTCCCAAACGTAATTCTTTACATATTTTCTCATCATTTCTATGCTACTTGCTTATTTCTTATCACTCCAATGTGCTCTATCATCTTTTTGTCCACTAAAAGTGGAATTCCCATTTTACCATTGGCTTTTAACATAATTATTATTGCGTCCTTTAATTGTTTTTTGCTCAGTTATTCACGACGATTAACTCTACTCAATCCGTACATCAATTTTATTTCTCACTTTTTTTCTAATTTCCACTATTCTTATAAAAAATTAGACCAAAAGTCAAGACATGATAGTTTAACAGTCAAATCCCAAGTGACCAACTATGTTTCCATGTCAATTATAACCAACCAATTGAATGACTTAAGAAACTCTTTTCTTTCTTAATTTGTTTGCGCTGGCCAAGATCTTTATTTGATCGTTTATAATTAATGACAATATATAGTTTAAACTCGTTACCAAGAGTTGGTAGATTCGATCTTGATTGGTCATTAATTCCATAAGCGTTTAATTATACCCAATAACTTTTTAACTATTGTCCTAAAACAATAGGTGTTTGATATCGAAGTATAATAAATAACTTGTAAATTACCTAGATGATTTTAGGTTTATGAAAACTCGTACATCACATTACTCGATAGAATATCCTATTGATAAATTATGATAATTTTAACCATTAGAAATTCTCCAATGAGTCAGTTCAATTATCATCTCTCCATATGCATCATCTATATATATGACCTAATTAATGAGATCAACTAATCTTTATCCAATAGAGACGGTCATATATATATATTGATCTAACCGGACCATTATAGTCCTATTTTAATGATCCTATGATCAAGAACAAATTTAGATTAAATTGTGAGAGACTTGACTCTCATTATCATGATCTCCATCATGATGTCAATCTCAAAATTTAGTCAAGGATATTTTTCATATTAATTAACAATTAATAACAAATAAAATAGTTGCAAATGTCTTATGTTAATAAAAAAATTTAATATTAATGTGTTCAAATTATTACATTTGAGATTGGATCTAAGACATATCAACTATATCCCTGACAATATTATTAAAAAAAAAATTGGAGTTTTAAACACTAACTTAAAACTATTAACAAAATTTAGTATTTTAAATACTGACTTAATACTATTAAAAATAAAGTGGTTTAGATAGTAATTTTGGTAAAAGGATATTTTCTTAAGCGATGAAATGTTATAAATTCTATTAGAAATAAAATTGTCAACACAACCAAAACTAATAGGACATAACATAAATTTATATTTTCAAAATAATATATTTTATACTCTTAATTTCATCCTTATGTGAAGGAAATAACTTATCATCCCTAAAAAATAATATATATATATATATAATCAGCGTAATATGATGTATTATTAGCTTGACAACTTAATCTCAATTAAACAAGCTTTTATTGAAATAAGTTTTTTTATTATTTAAAAATTTTAATTATTATTATAAATAAAATAAACAATAAATGTTTGGTACTTTAACGGCCTGAACCTGTGTGTAAATGTGCTCTAATAATATTATATGTGTAAAAAAAAATCAACAGATTTTTCAGTATTCATGCCCTCTGGACATATGCATTCATGCATGCTCAAAGGAAATACTGTCCACTCAAAAAAAATATATTTATATTATTTCACTTTTTTTTTTTTTTTACCCATCTGAAAATATAAATTATTTTTTTAAATTATAATTAAATTATTAAATGTCTAATATATTTTTCTATAATGTAATTAGTAATTAATAAATATAAATTATTAATATAATCTCGTTAATATGAACGTATTAGCAAAAATATATCAATCAAACTATATTAGTTAACTTTTTAATTCGAGTGAAAAGAAAAATGATATCATGTTTTAAAGTTTGATTAGATATAATAATATTTTTAGTACATTATATTACTCATAATTAAATTTATATTTTTAAAAATTTTTATCGTTAATTATAAATAATTATATTTTAAAAATTTAAATTTAAATTATCAAATCAATACATTTTTTATAAAGTTCCAAAGATGGATATGCTGGTCGTGTTGTAAAATTGAAGCTCAAATTGAGCTATTTAATAAAGCCCCAAAAGTAAACAGTCAAAGATTGCAGCTATTTGCGAAGAGGAAGCTTTTAAAAGAGGGAACCTTTCATTGGTGGGGTCCAGACAAATCTGGTAGAAATTTTGATGGGCATCACGGGTTGCTCAGATGAAGAAGCACGTACCTTAGGTTTCACTTGCCTTGCTTGCGCTTACCTTAACTCTCGCTTTCTCTTCTGTTTCTGTATCACTCCCACAAAGAATGTACTTTCCTACCTTTTTTTCAATCTTCTTTTTTATTTTTAACTCCATAAGTATTCATTTCATATTATATGTTAATAATATTTACCGTTAATTATATATTTTTTAAAAATTGACTATTCATAATTAATGGTTAAATTTTAAAAAATACAGATTTAATAATTAATACCATAATATATATTATATTAAATTATATCCCAAATCTAGATATGCACGCTTGTTCCTCTATTTTTCGTATATATATCTCCCAAAATATATTACTTTTTAAACTTAATACACATAAAAGTCTCATATTTTTCCAATTTTTACATTTAAAATTTTATGTTTAAAAAAACAACAAGTTTAAGGGCTAAGTTGGAAAAAAAAAAAGCTAAATTTTATTTTTATTTATATAAAAATACGGGTAAAATGGTTTCTGAAAAAGCTTCACTTTATTTTCTGATTTAGCAAAATCTTGATACTCAGAATTTAGAAATTGAATGATAACAATTCAGTTTAATTTCATGTAGCATTTTGAATGAATTTCAAATTACAAAACCACGTAGTATAAATACACACGTTATTAAGTACAGATACAATATATTCAAAAGGAATTAAACTACTTTACGGATTTAGGATTATACTAAGCGTGCTTAATTTTTTTTCAGCCTTTTAGAGTTACGAAATTAAGAGAAATTAGGTTATGATTAGTTGTAAATTTAAATTTTTAATGTCCGGAAATTAGAGTGAATAAAATTGAATCAAAATCCGCTTAAACCCCTTGAGTTGATAAAGTCTATTTATGAATTTTAAAAATGAGAATTAAGACAAAATTGTGGGAGGAAAACAATAACAATATAAAATTAAATTTTAAAATTAATGGGAAGCTTTTTTTTTTCCCTCTTTTCGTAATAAAGTTGGATAAATCATGATCGGACTTTGCACGGAAAAAAATTCTGATGGATTACCGACCAAAAACTGGTGAACCGCAAAATATCTACTCATCAGTTGCCGAAGGTTAAGTTCAGGCAACTTAGACTGTTTGCTGCTGTTATGACTTGAAGTTTCCCCACATCCTAATTAGATGTAACATGTTCTGTAGCTCACCAACATTCAGAGCCCACAAAAATTTCAACTGAAAAATAGTGCTATTAGCGAAAGTTTTAACGGGACAATAATGATGAATCAACACATACCACTGAAATTTTCAATTTATCTTTTAAGGATACTTCTATCATAAAAAAATTGTCTTAAATATTCAAACATTTTAAATTCGAATTTTCACTTGTTCTTTTCTTTTTAGAAATACAAAAATTATTAGCTCGGTGGCAATGAAGTTGTAGATAAATAAATTTCCATGAAGAAAATATCAATTATATTTAGATGTAACAAAAATTGACTTTACCTATTTCACTCAAAAAACGTATCCAAATTTAATCCAACCATTCGATGACTTGTTTCATCAATCCAATTTATGATCCATTTATAACCCATTTATTTTATTTGTGATTTTATAATTTTTATATAATATAAATTTTAAATATAATTTTTTATATTATTTTTAAAATACGTGAGACCCTATTTTAAAGATAGTTTCGAATTTAATAACACATAATTAAGACTAAATATATTCTTCTTAATCAAGTCATTGCATACTCTTAAGCCATTGGACCTTTTTTTTTTGTTATTTATACATTTTTGGACTTTTAATTGATAATCAATCACCGAAACAATTTTACTTTAAAAACATATTAAAAATATGTAATTTAGTCACATGGCTTGATGAGAGAGAGAGAGAGAGCAAACGTGATAAAATTAAGATTGACCATATAATAAATAAATATAAAAATAGATTTTGAATTCAATGATGTGCTGCTAATTGTCACAAACCCCACAAATAGATAGATGAAAGTTCCTGCAAGTTTCAACTCTTGTCATGTGTCTCTTGGGGTTCCTAAACAACCCTAACGTTGTGGATCACACCCTCTCTTTATTAACCTTGAATATCATATTTCAAACACACAACGTGGCTGTTTCTAGTAGTTCAATTAATCCTGTATTTTACTCACTTTAATTAATTAATTGCATATCAACATTACGTTTAATATTTTAATTATAAAAAAGGGATATTTCAGTCTTTTTAGTGTATTTTTTCTATAAAGTTAATAATTAATTAATTTAATATTGATGAAATATGCAAGAAGCTGTAAATCAACACAGCTGAGAAATATAGTGATAATTTAATTTTGATATTGCAAAAAATTAAATGGAGTATTTTGAATTAAAAATGGACAATTTAATAATTTATTAATACATTTTTATAAAATGAAGGCTTTCAATTATTTTCATAATTTTAATGCTAAATTTAAATTAATCATTTAAAATACCACGGTGCGAGTAATAATTTAGGTATAAATTGAGTTTATGAAACTATCTGCTCCTAATAATTAGCACATCATTATCACAAGTATAAAAAAATATTAAATAGAATCATTTATATATATATATATAAAGAAAAAAAAGTATAAAATAATTTAAAGTAGGGGTCATAAATTTGAATTGAAAATTTTGGTACCTTGAACGATTGCAAGTAATTAAGATTGATGACATTGCTCTTTGTCAAGTCTCTTTCAATAATGTTTTTTGTCATAATCAAAACAGAGAAAAAAAATATAAAAAAATTGTTGGTTTGACTCGTAAGTGTGCAAGAAGACAGAATCCCAAAAAAGAAAAAAGAAAATCTATCTTCTTTCATTTTACTCCAATAGTTAACTTTCGGCTTCTCGCATAAATTTAAAAAAAAATGATTAGCTTATTCAAATTCTATAAAATTTTTTCAATGCTAGTATAAGTCTTTCATGCTCTATTTCTGCCACTTCTTTAATTTATCTGTACTCTAATGAATAAGGATAAAAGAAAAATAAAAATGAAATAAAATTTTCTTTAAATTTTAAAAAATAATTCTTAAAATAAAATATGAAAAATTTTAAAAACTACTATATCCGTCTAAAGTTAAGAGTCACTTTAAAAAAAAAATTATCCCGTTTAAAATGTCACTTTATAAAATCAAAAAAATACTTATTATAGTTATTCGAGTTTTGCCCTTCGTATGGTTATTAATACCATCGTTATTAGTTTTATTTAAATTTTATATTGCTTATGTATTTTCTTTATTTTATTAAATGTGAAGTTTGACAACATCCCAAATCAAAATGAACTAAAATTCTAGTAATGGATGCTCTAAATAAGTATTTTAGTTCATGTAAGATATTTTTTAATAAAATTAAGATAAATCAATAATTATTTAATATGTGTAAAAAAATGGTAATATTTGATCTGAAACTGAAAAAGTAAAGGTGTAAAGAAAACGAATATATATAAGAAATTTAGAATTAATAAACAGGACTTCGATCTTTTTATGAAAGAATTATATACCCTTAATTTTAGGAATTATATTTTTTTTAATTTAATATAATTTAAACCGTCCGATCATAAAATACCAAAGTCCCGGCCGAAATCAATATGTGATTGCTAACTGGCTTCTCTGAAAACTTAAAGAACATAACTTCGGTCCGCATCAACTTGCGAAAATTTGAATGGACAGTCAACAAGTTGAATTTCCACATCGTTGATTTGCCCCAAAGTTTGATGACGACCCAGGGCACATTTTCAGCAATACCGGGCAAAACCCACAAAAAATAATTGGATTCCTACTGTATAAATTGATTTTTTTTAGCAATATCTGAATTTTAAATTTTAAATACTTAACACTTTTAAAATTTATTTGTAAATTTAATTAGCACGAATACAGATTAATTAAGTTAATAATTTTAGACATAGAATAATTTGCACCTAAAATAGTTGCCATGCTCTTCTTTGTTATATTAATACGTTATTAGTTGTTAACAACGTTAAAAGAAAATGGATTTTGAAAATTTTAATTAGCTGGTTATATTATATGTAATTAAAATAAATAAATAAAGCATTCAACAAGGTGTATATTCATATGAATGAGCTGGACTCGGATTTCTCTTCAAAAAATAAATAAATAAAAAGCTGAAAATAAATAAAAAGTTGAACTCGAATTGTAATTTAGAGGAGTGAATTCAATTAAGAGTTTAATAAATTTTATTTATTTATTTATATATAGTTAATATTTAATTATATAATAAAAAAATTTTAATTTTATATAAATATAATAACAAATACAATATTTATTTTTAAATTTTTATTTAATAATTAATATAATTAGATATTAATAGTAAATTTTTGTCCTTTTTATTGATAAAAAGTTGAGTAATTTTTTTTAAATTTTCTTCTATAACTATTTTTAATTATTTAATAAAAGAAATATTTAATGTTGTAAGGAGATAATTAGCAAATAAAAATACATTTATTTTTTAATTTAATTGAATATTTTTTTAGATTAATTTATTAAAAATTTGACTGTGCAAATTAAAATCTAAATAAAATGTTATTTTTATATTATGAATTCAATTTTTTTTTAAAAATGAGATTTTTTTTTAAATTTTATGTATTTTTTATATCTTTTTATTTGAGTGGATCTGATTTGTCATCTCGCAATATCAATATTAAAGTCAATAACAAAATCAAATTTAGAAATGATTACAAAAAATAATTTTAAAGTTTTGAGGACAAGTCTTCATTTTTTTTATGGTAAGTCAATAAATGAAAGATTGTAGATTAAATGTATGATAAATATGAAGTTAAATATATAAACTTTTAACTAAAAAGTCTTTAAAAATTTATAAAAGTCATTACATTTAAAAAGTTATAATTAAATACACTAAGACTTTTACAAATTTTTAAAAAAATTTATTGGATAGTTCTAGATTTTTAAAATATTTTAAAATTTTTAATTAAATACTACTAAATTTTTTTAAAAATAAAAATTTTAAAAAGTCATAATTAAATATATTCATGTTAGAGAAACAGAAAGCCTGACAACGGTTTTCATCTTGCCATATTTTTTTTTCTTAGTTCATACTAACATCCAAATAACATAACTCCAATTAATTCAAATTTGTATTGAATGTATTTAAAAAAAACAAAATTCTTTTTTAAATATTTAAGAATGCATTCAACCGGAGGCTAAGAATTTCAAAAGATAGAAGGATGCCAAATTTTTGCATGTGGAAGGTTAAAAAATTTATTAGAGTTAATTCGTAAACTTAAAAATTTTAAAGAATTAAAGTATTAATTTTAATGTGATTTTGTTTTTTTTTTTTTTTGAAAGAAAAGGAGATATAGACTAATTGAATAACAATGAAGCCGATACATCAATCCCATTTAATTTCTCCTTTGTGGGCTATTACAGTCTTGCAAGCGCAGTAGACGGATTAGACGTGAGAAGAAATATCCTACCCTCACCAGGACCCAGCTTTATTTTTCAATTAATGGACTTCCACTATTTATTTGTACATGTTTTCAACGTAAACAACATTGAACATGTCACTTAAGCTAAGTGATTCAACAGGAAAAAGCAAAATTTTATAAATTTGATTTTTTAAAATTTATTTAATATATACATTTATCTACAATTAAAAAGAATTAATTTTAATATTTTATTTTTAATTTATATAATTATATGGACATTTAGTACTATTCAATTAAATATATCATAGCACATAACGAGACTTTTGTAATATTTTATAAATAATATGTTTGAAATTGTTATCTAAAATTATATAAATTAACATATTTATAATATTTTAAAATTATTATAAAAAATTTCTTATTGTCACGTTTAAACTGTTAATAAAATTAAAACAATAAAAGCGAAAACATCACTTGCAGCACTGTTAATATAAATATACAATAATAATTTTAATAAATATTGTAATAATATTTTTTATTATCATAAGATGCAAATTGTCCTCTTGCACCGGCTCTTTGAGAAAAGCTGCCTACTGACGTCATATATGTGCCCAGATTCTTAAATTTCCTGCTCTGTGGGGATTTGAGATCGTGCTAGACTTGCGTAGCCTTACTTGCTTATAAAGTGGAATAGGTATATCTTCTACTACATCTGTCTATTCCCACTTTTTACTTTTAGCATGTAGATTATAAAAATGAAACAGCTGTGTATCTGCTCTTTCCACTTGTTTTTTAGGGTTTTATTTTATTTTTAATATTAAAATGACTCTACCGTTTGGAATAATAGGGTTCAAAAAATGCTATTATTTTAATATTTTATCTTTATATATTTAACTACAGTTATTTGGAGAATGTTTGTGATAAAGTTCATTATCAATTTGAAGAGGAGTGATCTTATTAAAAAAATAGATTTGTGTTTAATTCATTTTAAAAGTTAATTAAAATGGAAAGAATTATATATACCATTATAAGGAGTGCAATTATCTTATAATTAATCAATATGAAATATTCAACACACCCCTCACGTCGAGAGTCGAACATAACGAGAAATCTAAAGCGTGAGTATATGCAGACACCTCGTACCTAACTCACTCCTAAAGTTAACTCAAATGGAGAGAATTGCATATGACATTATAAGAAGCACAATTATTTTGTAATTAACCGATATGAAATATTTAATACATGTCTAAAATTAATACAAATCCGCATATGATGTTCTCAAATTATGAATAAATTCTTCATAAAATATGCTTTAATTTTTTTAAAAAATATATTTTAACTTTAATTTTTTTAAAATAATAGAGATATTTTAACATAAAAATTAATGTTAAAGAAAATTAGTAGTATGAGAAAACATAAAGTGTAAATCTATACCTTTCTATTAAAAAATTATTAAAACTTTTTGACTTTTAAAAAAATAATTATAATTCATTATTAATTTAGTATTTGATTAACTAATAAAAAATTGACAAGCAACAGGTAAATGAATTTTAGAATACTAAATGTGATTTTTGAACTTTGAAAATGAATATATAATGCGGGATAAGAAAATGACAAAAAAAATTGTTAATGAAGAATTTTTTTTTTTTTTAATATAAGGGATAGAAGATGATGGAACCAAATTGGGTAGATTAGAAAAATATTATTCTTTGGATTATTATTCTCAATCAACGGCAGTAGTTAAAGCCCCTAAAAAATGCTAGACAACAGTCAGCTAGTCAGTGATGCGTGGCATATCGTTTTCTGCATCGGCTTATGATGGTGAAATTAGCGACCTGGGTCTTGAAGACGGTAACTTCCATTAGTAGAAGGGGCAACATCTAAATTCACTAAATTGATTTGTTTGTTTGAATGGCAATGAGAGATTTAGATTTGATTTTATTTATTTAGGATAGTGATTTGATCAATTTAATTTGTTAGTATTATCCATTAAATCATACATGTGTTTCATGATTCGATTGTAATTTATATATATTATATTATATTTTATTAATTTTATATATGTAAATTATAAAAATAATTATATATATTATTTTTATTAAAAAAATTTTTAAAAATAAAATGATTGGATTCTTTTTATAATTTATCGTGTTTAACAATAATATGAATAATTCGTAACTCGATGTATTTGAAGTTAAATTTATTGTAATACAACTCATCACGAACCAATACAAACTCATCTCGTTGGGACTGTTTTCCATTGGTATTAAACCATAAATCCGATTCACGCTGTATCTTAGCAAATCATGGGCATGCCTAATGGCAAAATCTTAGGAAACTTGTTGTAAAAACACAAATAATTAGGAAACTAAGACCAAACAAATAAATTGGGAAAATTCTTAATTAAATTAGGTGATTAAGTGATTTTAGCGTATCAATTCAATAAAATATTATTATATAATAAAAAAATGATTAAAGAGACTGTTAATAAGTGAAATGACAATTAATTTTTTTGATATAATAGTATTTTATTAGTTCAGTATATATACCTAATTTAAATAAATCTAATATAATAAATAGTGCCAATTGAACTACTTACTTGGATAAGGAAAATTCGACGTTGCCAAAAAAAAATGATATTAAAAGTAGTGAAAATAATGTATTATAGTAAAAAAAAAATATTTTTAACCTAATTTATAATAGATTAATTAATAAAAAATAATATATATTTAACAAATAAATATTATTTTTTTATATTTGGCAGTTGTTTATTAATTAATATACTATAAATTAAATTCGAAGAAGAAAATTTGGAATTTGCGGCCGCCGGTGAATGGTTGTTTGTATTTACTTGTGTCGGCAATGGCAGTCTACATCCGAACACATTTCTGCGTTTTGAGTTCCGATTCAGACAATATTTGGACGGTGTTATTTTTAAGGAAACTATATTAGTCAAGAGTCGATTATTATAGAACTTAAAGATTAAATAATAACATCTCAAAGCAGAAAACTGAGATTAAATCATTTTTATTTATTTAATTAATTTCCTTTACCAGCTCTTTATATTTTAACCTATTTTGGAAAATTTATTAATTTGTCTCTTGAATTTTCTCTTTCTTTTCATTTATCTAAATTTATAGAGTTTTTATTTCTAATAATCAATTACAAATGTGTTTAAAAATATGAAGAGTACTGAATTTTTGCAACTTTTAATGTAGTATTTTATTATAAAATTAAAAACCATAACAAAAAGTATAATTAGAAATATTATCTTTAGTATGATCACTAATTTTTTATAATTATTTTAATATTCTTTTTCACCTCAATTAATACAATAAATTTTTTAAAATAGATCATTAATTTTAAACTCGCTAAATATATTGGATCCAAAATTATTCTTTTTATAATTAAATCATCGGGGTGGAGTAGGAGGCTAAAAAAAATTATTGAGGGCCAATTTCATAGATTTAATATATATATATATATATATATATATATATATATA
>CANXYI010629718.1:0-21529 GCA_948208565.1 Hura crepitans
AATACCAAAGGGAGCTAGGTCAGAGGCAATTCTAGCAAGCAATCTAAGGTGAGTTCTATGGATTTTCCTGAGTTTCCTTAAGGAATTTTGAGGGGAATTGCGTGCCTATAAATGCCTAAATCCTAATGAAGTGTGTGTATGGTTTTTGAGGGAATTGGAGTGCAAATTGGCTTGAAGGAAAAGGGGTTAACTTCCATGAAGAGGGCTGGAATTTTTGCTTGTGAAGGCTTGAATTGGTTAGCAATTTTCATTCTTTTGTGATTGAGGTAAGTGAATTTTTGTATTCACTTCATGCCATCATAGTTTCATTACTGGAATATGGTTTTAAGTGGGCTAGATTGGGGTTATAGCATAGGGCTTTACATGAATTTTTAAGGGATAAGATTTAAATGGATGTTAGTTAAGTGGTTGTATGGAAATTGGCTTATGAAGGTGTGATTTTGCTTGCTATCCTAGAGGTTTGGGGGATTGAATTATGTATGTAAGTTGGTTTAGAGTGGTTTTGGATTAGTATGTATACTTGTATAAATCAATGATGTGGAATGCTAATGTGTATGAGGTGATTTTTATGTGGTTGGCATGGATTTGGGGAGTGGTCGAGAGATTTGAAGTACAATTGTGTGTGTGTTTGTATGATTTGGAATGTGAGTGAGTAGCATGTACAAGGAAGTAAACTTAAATGGCATGTATATTAGGCCTATAATGTATGAAATGATACTGTGGAATGTGATAGGATTGATTGGTGCATAAATGCATGGAAAATTAGTTATGGCTGAGGCATGTGACATGTATAAACTATCTTAAATGGCATGAAAATGTGCATGAATGTGTATAAATGTGTTTAGGCTATGGATAAAAGGTTAGATGTATGATAGATACTGTAAAAATACATGATAAAGGCTAATGGATAGCTATACTCGAGAGCTAAATAAATGGAAATAACATGAAAGAATTGACAACATATGTGTAATAAGTATGTTTAATAAAGCTTGATTAAATAAATCTTTTTGTGTCATAATTGGCTTGGTATGATTTGAATAAATATGTGAGATTAGTATCACATGAATGGATGTGAAGAATGAATATTAATGAATGTAAAGAGACTTAGTACATAGACTTGAAATGTGGCATAAAATGAGACACAACTTTGAACTAAATATGAATTGAGAAATGGCATAAATGGCTATTATGATATGAATACATGATGGGGCATGTATGCCTATTGTTTGGCCTTTTAAGTGGCCTAATTTATGTTGGCTTTAGGCTTATGGAAAGTATGAATTTATTGGTAAAAATTGCACTAAAAAAGGCTAAGAAATGGACCTTAAATTGGCTATCGCAAACCATGTAAAGGACCTATAACTGTTTAAATTGACCATTACTTGAATCAGTAATTCACGTAGATAGTAAATGGATGATAAATAGTAATTAAATGTGAAATGAAACTAAGGATGTTGAGAATAAAATTTTGGTTGTGGCAAGGCTTGAAAATATTGCTAAAAAATGACTTAAAACTGTCTGGTAAGGCCTATACATGAGTGGGCTAAAATTTGATTGTTCAATAAAAATAATATCTATTTGTTTTCAATTTAAGAATATTATAAGAAGTTAATCAGTAAAGAAATAAACTTAAATTAAGGTTAAATGACCCATTAGTTAGACACCCATTGGATGGGTTGACCGGTCAACTTAGGGTTTAACAGTTGCTACGTTGTCTGATTTTTAGGCAAGGTCGGTACAACAGTCAGGGTCTATTTTAGGGCTATTATACTAGTTTGTTGGATAAACCATTTGATGACTTGCACATTTGTTGTTATTTATTTGATTATACCGATGCAGCGGTGTAGGTCCTAGAGGGCCACTACACTAGTCTGTTGGATAAACCAGTTTACTGGGCAGACCAAATTATGTAATTAATTTAGAGATGTGATTCGGGAGGTCTACAAATTGATCTGTATGATGTTATTAGGCCGGTGCAGCAATTAGGGTCCAGAATATGGGTCACTGCACTATTTTAGTTCCTTTTGAGTTCAGTGTATGAAAGTATCATCTATCTAATCAGGCCTGTTAATTTAATAAGATAAGTAACATACAAATTAATGACAATAGTATAGACAATAAAGTACGTAAATTGGGTTAATTACCTAAATGGTTAATCAGTGTACATAACCAGAGGCATTTTGGTAATTTTGACATACATGGCATTTATTAATCTAATTACCTAATTTTATGAATATTATCACTGATAATAAAGAATATTAACAAGACATATAATTTTTAGTAATTATCTAAAGGAATAACCATTAAATGTGAACAAGGGTATTTTGGTCATTTTGATAAATATATTTAATTATTGGCATAATAACTTGAATAAATTGACATTATCACTGTATATATGGATGATAACAACTGTGACATGGTTTAAATGCTTGAATTCATCACTGAGTATATTATATACTCAGTGTACCTATTTTAGTGCGTAGGTAATCGGAATCAGCAGATAGCCTTGTAGTGCATGCAGCTGAGTTTAAATGATAAGGTTTGAAGGTTATAGTGTAGATAGTGTACAATTTTGCACTCATATACATAGGTTAGGTATGGGTACCATGTAAAGGGTCATGTAATATATATATATAAGTGTAGACTGTGTTTTGTAATAAGTAATTATTAGATTGTGTGAGTGTGTGGCTTTAATTACTGAATGATTATAGTATGTGAGCCTGAGGCTCTAAGTTTTTGATTATTTGATTGTGGTTTGAGGCTTTTATTGATAAACTGATAGATAGATGATGCTAGGTTGATTAATTGGGGGACTAGGTAGGTCCAGGAGATGAAATATGAAATTATTAAAGTGTTTTACAAGTTTAAAAATTTGGATAGTGACCTAGACAACTGTTATACTGCCGAATTTTAGGAAATATCTGAATAGCTATAACTAACCATCTTTTTAGCATAAATAGGGTGACAAGACCTTAAGCTGAGCTAAGAAAAAGACAGAACCAATTTTGGAGTTAGATAGAATCAAATAATATGAAATTAGTAAAAGTTAAATGAATGAACCGAAAGGACAATTTCACAATGGATGACCTAGTAGGAAGTGCATCACTTATTGGGTTTCTTCAGGAATCCAGTAGAAGATGTCACAACCAGTACACCAATTTCTATAGCTAAGAGTGCCTAGATATCTCAATGTCAGACTTGCCACAGGAGAACCAAGAAGAGTGTTAGAAGCTGAAGCTGGGTGTGTGTTTTTCATATGGGTCACTAGATCATTTTTGCAGAGATTGTCCAAAAAGAGTTAATGTCGAATAGGGATCTGCACATATTTCTATTAGAGGCTAGAAGAGAGAGTAAGGAGAGAAAGTAGAGGGAACTTAGAGGGACATATAAGAGTCTAAAGCTAAGCACAGAGCTCTTACTAGGTAGTATGCTATTAAAGCTAGGGAGGAGGCTAATGCACCAGACATCATTGCTAGTTCTTTTGTTTTCTTTGACTCACTTGCTTTGGCTTTGATAGATCTAGGGTCTGCATATTCATATATATACATAGCACAAGCACAAGATCGGGGGTTAGATTTTGAGTTTTTTGACCTAAAGATTATAGTTAGCAATCCTATAGGTCAGCATGTCATAGTAAACAAGGTTTAAAAAGAGTGTCCTTTAATGGTTCAAGGGCATAAGTTTTTGGCTAATCTTATTAAGTTACCATTTGATGAGTTTGACTTGATATTGGGCATGGATTGGTTATCCAAGTATCAAGCCACGGTGGATTGCAAGTTGAAAAGGATAAGTCTTATAGCTAAAGATAGGGTTGATATCATAGTTATGGGTGAGAGGACATACTTTTTGTCTAATGTCATATTACCTATGATAGCGAGGCATATGTTGAAGAAGGGTTGTCAAGCTTTCTTAGCTCATGTATATGATACTCACAGAGGTGAGCTGGATGCTCATCATATACTGGTAGTGTCAAGGTTCATAGATGTTTTTCTTGAAGAGTTGCTCGATTTGTCACTAGAATGAGAACTCAAGTTCAATATTGAGGTTTTACTTGGCACTACTCTAGTATTGATAGCTCCATATTGGATGGCTCCAACAAAGTTAAAAGTGTTAAAGATCTAACTTCAAGAGTTTCTTAATAAGGGTTTCATAAGACCGAGTGTGTCACCTTGGGGAGCACTGATTCTATTTGTTAAAAAGAAGGATAGTTCTTTTAGGTTGTATATAAATTATAGATAGCTGAACAACGTGATCATCAAGAACAAGTATCCCTTACCACAGATTGGTGATCTATTTGATCAGCTCAGAGGGGCTAGAGTGTTTTCCAAGATTGATTTGAGATTTAGTTATTATTAGTTGAGAGTGAAAGAATCTGATATGGTAAAGATAGCTTTCAAAATGAGATATGACCACTACGAGTTCTTGGTAATGCCATTTGAGCTTACCAATGCTCTTATAACTTTTATAGATCCGATGAACCATGTGTTCAGATAGTGTCTTAACTAGTTTGTAGTGGTTTTCATTGATGACATCCTAGTTTATTTGAAGAATAAACCAGGATCATGAATAACATCCATTAATAGTTTTGAATATTTTGATAGATGAGAAGCTGTATGCTAAGCTTAAAAAGTGTGAGTTATGGCTTAGTAAAGTGTCTTTTCTTAGGCATATAGCTTCTGTAGAGAGGATTCATGTTGATCCTAGTAAGATCAAGGCAGTCATGAAGTGGAAGCCACCTAAGAATACTACAAAGATCAGGAGTTTCCTTAGTTTGGTAGGGTATTATTGACGGTTTGTTAAGGGTTTTTCTTTAATAGTAGCACCTATGATTCATGTATTAAGGAAAGATATCAAGTTTGTTTAGGATGACAGATGTCAAGAGAGTTTTGAAAAGCTTAAGGTGACATTGATAGAAATATCAATTCTTGTTCAACCAATTTCTAGGAAGGACTTCACCATAAATAGTGATACATCTCATAATGGGTTAAGTTGTGTTCTGATGCAAGATGGAATTGTTGTTGTTTATGCTTCAAGGTAGTTGAAGCCACATGAGAAGAACTACCTTACTCATGATCTAGAGCTTGCAGCTATTGTGTTTGCTCTGAAGATTTGGAGACACTATCTCAAAGTGCTATGTTTACATCAACCATAAGAGTTTAAAGTATCTTTTGACATAGAAGAAGCTAAACTTAAGACATAGGAGATAGATAGAATTAATAAAAAACTATGACTATTTGATTGATTATCATCTTGGAAAGGCTAATGTATTAGTTGATGCTCTTGGTAAGAAGTTCATGGCAACCATGAGAGCCATGAATGTCATATTATAGCTTAAGGGTGATAATTCTTTATTGGCAAAGATGCAAGTGAAGCCTAGTTTGCTATAATAAGTTAAGGATTGTCAGAAGGATGATCAGAGGCTGATGAGTGTGATTAGTGCTATCCAAGAGGGGAAGCCTACTGAGTTTGAGATCAAGAGTAATGGTTATTTATACTACCATAATAGGATATGTGTGCTAAATGTGGAAGAGTTAAAGAATTAGATTTTGCAAGAGGCTTATAGTGCTTTTTATATTATGCATCCTAGTAGCATGAAAATGTATCAAGATTTAAAGTTGTCATATTAGTGGATTGGTATAAAGAGAGATGTATTCAAGTTTGTGACCAAGTGCTTTACTTGTTAGCAGGTAAAGGCAGAGCATCAGGTTCCATTTAGATTATTTCATCTTATAACAATTTTAGAATAGAAATGGAATAGGATCACTATGGATTTTTTTATCGAATTGCCTATGACTAGGAATAGATGTGATTCAATATGGGTTATGGTAGACCATTTGACCAAGACTACTCATTTCATACTAGTGAGGATGGACTACTCTTTGGAGAAGCTTGTTAAGTTATACATAGATGAGATCGTCAGGCTGCATGGAGTGCCATCTTCCATCATATCTAATCGAGACCTATAGTTTACATTGAGGTTTTAGAAAAAGACCTTTGTAATGCCTTGGGTACTTGATTGAGTTTTATTATGGCATTTTATCCTCAAACTAATGGATAGTTAGAAAGAGTCATTCAAGTAATCTTTTGGTACTTGAGTGATTTGCTATTAAGTTATATATGATGTTATGCTTATGTTGAAGCATGGTTATCAGGTGTTTGAGGATATGTTAAAGAGTTATGCCATTAAGTTCAAAGGTAGCTGGGATTACTATTTGTCATTGGCAGAGTTTGCTTATAAGAACAATAATCAAGCAAGCTTAGGTATGGCTCCTTATAGGGTATTGTATGAAAGGAAGTGCATAACTCCTTTGTACTCGAATGAGTTTAGTGAGACTAAGCTCATAGGATTAGGTTTGATAAAGGATGTAAAGGAGAAAGTGAAGATTATTAGAGAAAAGTTGAAAGTAGCTTCTAATAGGTAGATATCATATGCTGATATGAAGAGAAAAGATATTCAATATGAGGTAGGAGATAAATTGTTCCTTAAGGTTTCACCTTAGAAGCAGGTTCTACATTTTGGCAAGAAGGGCAAGTTGAGTTCTAGGTTTATTAGGCCATATGAAGTGATAGAATATGTGGGAACAGTCACCTACAGACTAGCTCTACCTCTTAAACTTCAACATATTCATGATGTCTTTCATGTGTCCATGCTACGAAGATACAGATTAGATCCTACACATGTGCTATCAGTGGAAGAAGTGGAGATTTGTCCAGATTTATCTTATAAAGAAGAACCTATAAGGATTATGGATATATAGGTTAAAAAGCTTACCCCTGGTGAAGTTATTTGAAGGCACCATGGGAAATAAAAGCTCAAATGGAAAAATAATATCCTCAATTGTTTGAGCTAGGTAATGTTGAGGATGATATTTCTTTTAAGAGGAGAAGAAATGTAATGCTCGAAAAATCCCAACTTATAAATAGTGCTTTCCTTGGATATGAATAGTATTTTTGAGACCTAAGATACACTAAAGTGACTAAGTGAAAGTATTAAGCATAAAATAATATTGGGCATAATTTGAAACAAAACTGAAGTCATTTAGTTGGTAAAAAATGCAAAGAAAATTTTACAACAATCTCACATGAATAGTGACTTAGTTCTAGTTGAACCATAAAATATTCAAAAAGTTGCTCAGAAAATTTTGGGATTAATACAACCTAGTACTCAAAAATTCTAATAAGTTTGTTAGTGTAGGAATTGAAATTTTTGGATATTGAAAAGTATTTTTACTAAAATTGGGTAACCATAAAAACTATGTTTTTAATCGATTTTTTATTTTTTTGAGCATAGATTTTTAGAGCCTTTTGAGGCTTGAATAATGGATAATTATGGGTCTCTCAAATTTCAGAAATGAGGCAAAGAAAATTGAAAAAAAGGGAAAATATAAGGGGTTAACCTTTGGTCAAAGGAAAAATAGTACCATCTTTCTTAGACCAAAGGTAGACGACACCACCCTTAGGGAAGGAGGAGCCATTTTTACTCCTCCAAGCCTCATTTTTAGCCTGATTTCTTCCATCTAATACTTGAGTTCATGACCTTTAGATGCCATTTCCACCTTGAATTGCGTAAAAAATCGAAGGAAAAGCTCAATTTTTCATCTCAAAGAATAGTCACCCAAGATTAATCGGGTAAGTTTTTCTAAGTTTTGATAATTTTCCAATGTTCCCTAGGTGCAAAGGTTGTGTCTATGCAGTCAATTTTTCATTTTAGTGTCCGTATGATTTTTTACGAATTTTTATGTATTGAATTTGCAATGGACAGTCGTGGAAATTGACAAAACACATAATAAAAGGAAGAGCAAGGTGTAGACAGTCCTCGATGGTGTATTTTGACTCTTTTAGTATGTGTAATTGACAAAAATTGTGAGAAATTAATTATGCCTAAATTTCCATAATATGTCATTAATGGTGATTAGGAGTTAAATGCATAATTATGCTTATGATTAGTATTTAATTGTGTTTAATGATGTAATAGAAGTAGGTTGAGATCATTTATGATGTTGAAATGATGAGAATTTATATGTGTTGATAGAATGTGTAAGTTGACAAGCATGTATGTGTATGTATGATGGAATTATACATGATGGATATGCTATATATTTAAGGATAGTATTATGGGTCTATTTGGATATTGTGCATGATGTTGAATGCTTAAAATGGTTCTTTTGAGGAGTTAGATGGCATTATGGCTAAATGGTTAATTGAAGATGTATCCATGTGTTTTGGTTTTACATAGGCATATGTATGCATGTGTGTGTCACACATATATGTTATGTATGAGTTATGACCATGAATAAGTGTAATTGCCTATATCAACCTGAGAAATAAGGTATGATGTGATTAATGACATTATGTAATGTTGCGAGGCATGATGGCCGAATAGCCTATGTGTATGTAAATATGTGTGAATTGGCATAAAATATATGTAAATGATAAATTGTGTATATGAATGTTTAGGTGGTCATCTGTATGTGAGATGGATTATGCAATGTGAAGAAATGCATGAAATATGCATGAATGAAGTTGTAATTTATGATGTGATCATGTATGCCCATGCTTAATGTTAAGCATGATATAAATGTATATGGCTATTTATAAGTCTAGGATTATGAGGAATGATGTAGTATGAGAAATAAAAAGTGAATGTAAGTGTAAAACTACCATAAAGTTGAGGCTGAATGGCCTATGGCATATAAATGGTGTTTTTGATGCATGCTAGGCATGGTAGTATCTATGTGTAATCATATGCATGGAATTAATAATGTGGTGAATTATGTTTAATGGTTTAGCCATGTGATTTTGTATGTGACCATAATGTGTTTAGAGCATATTATGTGATATGATGATATAAAAAGATACTAAATGCAATAATGTATCCTTTATTAATGTAATACATTATATAGTGCATTAATGATATATAATGACCTTTTTATGGCATAATACCTTATCATTGTGCATATTGCACATTTATTATGTATACGACATGCATGTGATGAGATAAGCACCTTTATGGTATGTGAATGATATTTTTTATGAATATGGTGATTTTGTGCATGTGCTTATAAGCCTTGTGATTATGTTATGACAAGTAAGATATCATGAGAAAGCGTAATGCATTTAATATAAAAAAGTAATGAAATAATGCATTCATGAGCATATGTATATAATAACCTTGAGATATGGTAGTGTAATGTGGTGTTGCATGTCATAATGACGTATAAAGCTTATGATAACACTTTTTCTCAATTTAGTCATTAGTTGGCTAAACAATTTTTATTAAAAGTGATATTAAGCAATACTAATGAAGTGAAACTAAATATAGTTGGTTAGTAGCCCATGTAAGTAAATAGAATAATCAGATAAGTTGATCGGACAACTAGGAGTCATAGTGGCTGCTAGGGTACTTTGGTACCTCTATAGCCTTCGAGTTGTGATGTGTGAACCTTCGGGTTATTTTATTTCTTAACCTACTGGTCTGATGTGTTGATCTTTAGATCTTATTTTTTGATCCTTGGGTCTGATGCATGTTACTCATGGATTTTATGTTATAACCTTTGAGTTTGATTTGTGATGACCTACAGGTTTATGCTTTTTTGACCTTTGATTTTGATGTATGTGGGGCCTATATGTTTCCAAGGGCCTAGGTGGTCCACTGATACTCTATTATCCATAGTGTTTATATTTTCTTAGCTATGGGCATGATCAATGGATTAATAATTTAAAAGCATAATAACTAAAAATGAAAAGAATTTCATGATGTATTATGTTTGGGAATTATGCATGACATGTATGAGCAATGCATGCTTTTTATGATATGTAATCTATGGTTCTAATCATGTTTTAGCATATACATAACAAGTATGTTTTATGTATATCATGTGATTATTGATATGTTGATGATATGAATGTGATGATGTATGATGTAATTGGCATGTTTACACAAGTTATATCGATTATACCACTAAGCTGTTGCTTAGTGCATTGTCTATTTTTGTGATGCATAGGTAAGGTAACAATTTGAGAAGAAAGCCTCGGATCGTCATATTATCAAGAGTGAAAGATTCTTTTGGTATATTTTGTACATATATATCTAAGTTTTATGATGTATAAATAGAAAGCACTCATATGGGTGTAATTTTGGGAATATGGGCCTAAGCTAGATGAAAATATTAATTTTTACATTTCATAGGTCTGTAATCTATTTTAAAGTTGATTTTTGTACTATGATGATTGCATGTTGCTATGTATGTTTGAGAAATTGTGTTGATGATTGATTTGGGGTGATCAAAAGTATCACAAGAGATGTGAATGGATGTGAAAATATTATAAAAGTGCTTTTTTCATATTGTAGGTTACTATTTACATTTAGGATAATGCTCCGGTACAGCTGTTATGTTGCCGAATTTTTGGCACGAAGATTTCCAAATGTGGAAAGTAACTAGTTTTTAAAATTTTAGAAAACCCATATTTTTGTAAAATAAATATTTTGTTAAGAACAATTTAATTATGTTTTAAAAAGGGATATCATGTTATGAGTTCGATAATGCATTTTTATGCGTATTCCTTATTCAAGCTTGGCAACTGGATATGGTAAGGGGTTTCACACATGCTTTATTTGTATTGTCCCATTCTATATTTCATCATATATTAAGTGGCAGTCAACTCCAATGTGTTTCGTATGTTCATGGCAAACTATTTTAGCTACAATGTGTAAATCAGATTGATTGTCACATAAGAGATGCATAAGCTTAGTTTGCTCAATACCAAGAGAACTCAATAATCTTTTTAACCCCTTAAAGTTCACCAATTGTCATACTCATAAAACTATACTCAGCTTCAGTAGAGGAGGGTGACATTGTTTGTTGCTTCTTTATTTTTCAAGAGATAGGCAAATTTCCTAGGAGAATGAAATAGCCTATCAATGACCTTCTTGTCAAAGGGCAGCTGGCCCAATCTGAGTCATAAAAGGCATGGAGTTTCAAATCACAATATGCATATAGCAAAATCCATTAACCCAAGTTTCATTTCAAGTAATGCATAACACGTAAAGCTACCTCCCAATGTGCTTTCTTTGGTTGCTGCATAAATTGAGCAAGAATGTGAACACAATAAGACAATTTTGGACGAGTAATTGTCAAATAAATGAGTCATCCCACGAGTCATCTATACTTAGCCAAATCATCTGTGGGGACCCTTTCAATTTCACATCTTATCTACTGATGATCTCTTCGATCAGATGGTAGTGCCAAAGAATATGTTTAGATCACTAGTAGGACATGTTTGGATCACTAATAGGACTATATTCTTGAGCTTATGCAATTGTTGCATTGTTAGCACAATACTAAGGTATTGGATTAACAATACTTAGAACCACTCTAAGTTCATAAATGAACTTCATAATCCAAATGGCTTCCTTAGTTACATCAAAAACTACTATGTACTTAGCTTCGATGGCGGAATCTATAGTCATATCTTATTTGGAACTCTTCCAAACAACTTCTCCTCTACACATAATATATAAATATCTAACTTGAAATTTAAAGTCATCCTTATCAAATTGAAAACTAGCATCAATATGCCTGCTAATCTATAGATCTCCTTCTCTATAAACTAAGAATAAATCCCTAGTCCTTCTCAAGTACTTAAGGATATTCTTCATAGCCATCCAATGTTCTTATCTATTGGATTGGAATCTGCTCATGACATTCA
Source organism: Hura crepitans (assembly GCA_948208565.1). Taxonomy (NCBI): domain Eukaryota; kingdom Viridiplantae; phylum Streptophyta; class Magnoliopsida; order Malpighiales; family Euphorbiaceae; genus Hura; species Hura crepitans. The sequence goes on from CANXYI010629718.1 coordinate 11,710, forward strand.
AAGCAAATACTACATCAGGTCTCGTATATAGCATAACATACATAATAGATCCTATAATTGAAGCATATGAATTCTTACTTATATTCTTTCTCTTCTCTTATGTCTTAGAAGACATAGATTTAGAAAGGTGTTTTCCATGCAAAATAAGAATAAAACCTTTCTTAGAGAGATCTATGTTAAACCTCTTTAGTATTTTATCTATGTATATAAACTATTAAAGACCAAGTAACCTTTTGGATCTATCTCTATAAATCTTGATCACTAAGATATAGGTTGCTTCTCTAAGGTCTTTCATAGAAAACTATTTACTCAGCCATATCTTAACTAACTGGAGGACAAAAACATCGTTTCCTATTAGTAGTATGTGATCTACATATAACTTAAGAAAAATGATTACACTCCTACTGGCCTTCTTGTAAACACATGATTTATCCATGTTTTTTGAGAAATAAAACTCTTTATTTGTCTTGTTAAAATAGATGTTCTAGCTTTTAAAAGCTCACTTCAATCCATAATTAGATCTTTGAAGCTTGTAGACCCGATTATTATCTTTGGATGTAAAACCTTCAAGTTGTGTCATATACACTTCCTCTAACAATTTTCCTATAAGAAAAGTTATCTTTACATCTATTTGCCAAATCTCATAACCTTAATGAGCAACTATAGCAAGCAGAATCTAAATAGATTTAAACATTGCAACTAAAAAAAAGGTTTTCATCAAAGTCAATTCCTTGTCTTTGATGATAGCCTCTCTTTACTAATCGAGCTTTATAGGTAATCACATTACCTTCCATGTTGGTTTTCTTCTTAAAGACCTATTTGTAATCAATGGGTTTTATCCCTTTAGGTGGATTAACCAAGGTCCATACTTGGTTATCATACATGGAATCCATTTCAAATTTTTTATCCTTAAGCCATGAGTCTAATTCTGAAATCTTCAAAACCTTCTCATAGTTTATAGGCTCATGGTCCTTTACTATGGTTACTTCCTTGTCCTGGTCCATGAGAAATCCCTATTTCTTTGGAATAGTCCTGACCCTGGTAGATCATCTAAGAACTTTTGTTTCCATAAGTTTTTTTATTATCTCATCACTATGAGTAATAGAATTGGGATCACTCTATTGATCTGCTTTAATTTATGGATCTTAAACTTTATCAACTTCAACTTTACTCCTACTATCTTTCATGGGAAACTCTTTCTCTAGAAATACTACATGCTTTGAAACATACACCTTTTATTCCAATGGATGATAGAAGTAGTATCCCAAAGTTTTCTTTGGATGCCGCACAAATAAGCATATATCAGACTCAGCTTTAAGCTTATCTGACATTATTCTCTTTATATATGCAAAGCATCCCCATACCATGATATGTGAAAGAATAGGTTTCTTGCTATACCATATCTCATATGGTGTAACATTAACTAACTTTGATGGAACTCTATTTAAAAGATGAATAGCAATTTCTAGTGCATAACTCCAAAATGATCTAGGCAACTCGGCAAAGCTTATCATGGATCGAACCATGTCCAATAGGGTTTGATTTCTCTTTTAAGATACACCATTGTGCTATGGCATATATAAAAGAGTCCACTAAGATAATATACTATTATCTCTCTAATAACTCTAAAGTTCATGACATAAGTATTCTCCACCTTAATTTGATCGGAGTGTTTTTATGACACCTCATACGTGATTCGGTTGCTAGACCTGAATAAGGAGCATACACACAAATGTGTTATTTGAACTTACTTAACCTTTTTAAAACACATTTGCTTAAGTATTAAATCTTAAAATTCTCATTTAAATAAAATTTCATTTTTACATTAAAAATTCTTGTGTCGAAAATTTGGTAGCATAATGGTTGTACTAGGATACTATTCTAAAATGAATGGTAATGCTGCATAAGAAAAAGCACTTTTATAATATTCAAAACTCAAATCTGAACTTTTGTGATCCTCTAATTGTGACACCTCTTACTGGATTCTCGACGAATCCCAATAAGTGGTTCACTTCCCGTTAGGTCACCTATCCTGAAATTGTCCTTGTGGTTCATTCGTTTAACTTTTATCAATATCTTATTATTTGATTCAGTCTAACTCCAAAATTGGTTTTGTCTTTTTCTTAGCTCAGCTTAAGGTCATGTCAACCTATTTATGACAAAAATACCCAGTTATAGCTATTCAGACTTTTCTCTAAAATTCAACAGCATAATAGTTGTCCGAGTCACTATCCAAATTTTTAAAACCTGTAAAAACAATTTAACAAAATCACATTTCATCTTTTGGACCCATCTGGTCCCTCCAAATAATAAACCTAGCATTATCATTCTATCAGTTCATCAACATTAGCCTCAGGCCATAATCAGACAATAAAAAATCTAGAGCCTTAGGCTCACATACCATAACCATCAAGTAAATAAAATCATACATTCACATAATCTGATAGGTTACTGATTACAGAACATAGTCCATGTTATTTATATACATAACCAGTTACATGGTACCCTTTCCCCACCTATATACATAAGTGCAAAACTGTATACTATCTACATTATAACCTTTTAACCCTATCCTCTGAACTCAGCTGCACACACTATGAGGCTATCTATTGATTTTGATTACCTGCGCACCAAAATAGGTACGCTGAATATATAATACTCAATAGTGAACTCAAGCATTTAAATCACATCACATAATTTATTCATCCATACACAATGATACTATTAGCTAATTTAGGTTATTAGGCCAATAATTGAAATATTTGTGTCAAAAAGACCAAAATACCCTTGCACATGTATATGTCAGCTAACCATCTATTTAATCATTTTAAAAAAATCAAGTAGATTATTGATTTAGGCCATCTTTAATAATAATATTAATAAAATCTAGTTATCTGGTTAATAAAGTCCATATATATAAAAATTATCAAAATGCCCCTAAATATGTATATGGAAGTACCATTCAGATAACTATTTCAAATTATGCATTTTATTGTTTTTTTTACCATCACCATTAAGGCATATGTTGTTTATTAAATTAAATTAATGGACCCGACTAGATAGATGACACTTTAATACATTAGACCTAGAGGGAACTAAAATAGTGTAGTGATCCACATTTTGGAGCCCGACCGCTGCACTGGCCTGATAAACATCATAGGGATCAGTCCATAGACCTCCTGAATCACATATTTAAATTAATTTACACAATCTGCTCTGCCCAGTAGACTGGTCGATCCAATAGACTAGTGTAATGGCCCTTCGGGACCTATGCCGCTGCACTGGCATAATGTAATAAATAGCACCAATTGGTCTACCCAGTAGACTGGTTAGTTCAATAGACTAGTACAGTGGCCCTAAAATGGACCTCAACCACTGTACCAACCCTACTTGAAAATCAAACAGTGTAGCAGCTGCTAAATCCCTAAGTTGACTGGTCAACCCATCCACTGGGTGTCTAACTAATGGGCTATTCAACCTCAATTTATATTTATTTCTTTATTGATTAACTTCTTATAATATTCTTAAGTGGAAAATAGATAGATATTATTTTTATCAAACAGTTAAATTTTAGCCCAGTTTGGTATAGGCATAATTAGACAGTTTTAGGCCATTTTTCAGTAATATTTTTAAGCCTTGCCATAACCAAAATTTAATTCACAACATCCCTAGTTTCATTTCACATTTAATCATTATTTATCATCTATTTACTATCTATGGGAATTATTGATTCGGGTAATGGTCAATTTAGATAGTTATAGGTCATTTGCTTAGTTTGCAACAATCATTTTTAGGTCTATTTCACATCCATTTTCATTAATTTAGCTCTCGGGTGTAGCTATCCATTGGCCTTGATCATGCATTTTCATAGTATCTATCATACATTCAACCTTTTATCCATGGCCTAAACACATTCATACACATACATGCATATTTTCATGCCATCTAAGATAGTTTATACAAGTCACATGCCTCGACCATAACTAATACTATGTCAAACATACATAGACTCACCCATTAGCCATAGAACTCATTCAAAGACATTCGCAAATTACAATTACCATTCAATGGCCACCCTAACCATCACATATACTCCCTTAAGCCCCTAATTAATCTTAGTAAAACAAGGTTCTTCACATTTTCAATGTTTTTCTTCATCAAACTATACATATACACTCACAAATCACTACCAACCATTCATTCAACCTATAAACTGATCATACTACTATATACCACCAATTTGACCACACCTAAAACACTTACCCCTACACATAAGCCATGGAAAAATTAAGGGCATGACTTAAATTTCAGGAGTTCACATACCTTGCTAAAGGAATAAATACTTCAAGCTTCTAAGAGTACACAAAAGTAAGCCTCCAAGGTCCTTTAATTCCAGCCCCTTTCTAAGCCAATTAACCTACAATTCCCTCAAGAATCACACACATACACTTTATGAGGACTTAGGCATTTGTAAATATTCATGTACACCCAAAATTTTCCAAGAAACCCAAGAAAAAGCCATGGATACTCACTTGAAAACTTGCTGCCTAGGCTGGAATTGCTGTCTGACCCTTGGACTTTTGATGAATTTTAATTAAATCATGACAACTCCTTTTACCTTAATTCTTTTTCTAGAATTACCCTAACATATAAGGATGATTTTTAGTGGAATTATTTTTCTAAAACAAGCTAAAAAAGATGGTGAAAATGGTGTTTGTTTCCCTATGTGGCATCAGTTCTAGTAGCAAGAAGAAAAGAAAAATTCTTGATGTGTGAGTGGAATTTATCACTTGGCAAGACATACTTGACATGTGTAAGGGCCCTTAGGCTAGCTGGCATGGTATGGGTGGGTCCCATGACCTCCCTAACCATCCTAAAATGGCTCGATTTCGGTAGAAACTTCAAAAAATCATTACAAATCATAGGGACCTCAAAAAATTATATCATTTATTTTAAAATTCCTTATTTAATCCCCTCTACATGCTCGTAAATTTTTTGTGGCCAAATTCCAGCGATAGGGCAATTTTTAAACTACCTCGATTTACATGCTAAACTCAAAAATAATGAGAATTTGTAAACAACCATAGAATTCAAAAATTCTTTCACCAATGGACTCAGTGGAATTTTTGAGGTTCAGGGTATGATAGTCTACAGCCTGAAATGAATTATTAATTCTGTTAAATTTTTAAAATTTGCCTTTTTCATCAATTTAAAGCCTTTTGAAGTTTTATGACCAGTGTTGCTGCCTCGGTTCTCGTGCAAGTGACCTGGCACCCTGGGTGCACTTCTTGGACCTAGTGGCACTATTCATGGAGCCTCAATGCACGGGCGTTACACTAATCACTCTAAATCATCCAACATCTCAATCTAAAACCAATCAGCAAGACATAGAAAAATATTTCATACAAGCATTAAAGAGAGATTTAAAACTTATTTAAGGGTTACAAAACCATATACAAGGCCAGATTCAGCCCAATCCCTCATCAACTACATATGGTTATCTTAATACAATTACATCACATAACTATATGTACATGGTAATAAAAATACCACAAATACTCTTCTTTTTGCCTGTAGTAGCTACTGAGACTTTGACTCTAATCTAGTTCTTTAAACCTATGTATCACAAAAACACATGATACACTAAGTAATAGCTTAGTGGTGCAATTAAAGTAACTTGCCGATACATTCTTAAGCATGCATGCACAACATCATTATATATAAAATGAACATAAAATCATACATATGATTAATGATCATTATTGACATGTAAGATGTATATATAAGTGTGTGTGATCCCATGACACATAGCGTAGATCCAATCATGTATCAACATAATACGTATAACAAAGGATGTATAAATTATTAAATTCTATGGATTGATTCTTATTTACTTTATTTTGGTGTTGCCCATATCAAAGAAAACAAAATCCCATGGATAATGGGAACAGATGGCCAGTACAACCTTTATAAACTTGAAGTCTCATCTACCAATATAAGTCTAAAGACTAAATATAACATAGGCCCATAAGTTAAGCATAGCATAAGTCTATAGACAAACATAAAATATGACCCAAAGGCTATCTACCAATATAAGTCTAAAGATTAAACATAACATAGACCTGAAGGTCAAAATATAGCATAGGCCTATCAGCTAAATATAAAAAGTACCGAAGTACCCTAATAGCTATTAAAACCTCTAGTTGATCGGTCAACCTATCCATCTATGTTGCTTTACTCGAATAGGTTCTTAACTGATTTCATTTAGTTTCACCCTCTTACTTTAGCTTAAATAACTTATGAATTCCATATTATCCATTGTCATAAATGCTTCTTTATTTTGTTTGGCTACCCTATAACATGATGATAGCAAATTTTAATTATGAGCTACTCATACATGGTCATAAAGCATATACATACATACATCTCACATATACATAATAAAAGATATGCACATAAAATGTTTCAAAACACTTAGTCATATTCCATACTTTTATAACATATTCCATAACATGATCATAGGTGTAGACACTGGGTCTCTAGGGCTCCTAGGTTCGATTTTCCTAATGATGATGAAAAGGACAAAAATCCTAATAAAAAGGGTTTTTTTATGTCCAAATCAAAGATCTCAAAATTTTCCTTAAAAAAAAAGTCAAAACGGCTATTTTCTAAGAGAAAATGGCTAGTCTAGGAAGAATGCACCGTTTTCGTGAAGGGAACGGCTATTTTAGGTCTAAAATGGCTATTTTGATGGCCAAAACAGCCGTTTACAGGCTATTTTTGCAAAACGGCCATTCTGGGCCCAAAATAGCTATTTTAGCCAAAACTGGCTGTTTACGTGAAGGGAACGGCTATTTTCACCAAAATAGCCTTTTTGCTCACGAAAACAGCTATTTTTACCCAAAAAAGGCCGTTTTTAGCCTCAAAAAATGTGTATAAAAGCCAAATGGGTTTTTCTTTGGCAAGGTTGGTCATTTTAAAGAGAGAGAAAATTTTTAGAGAGAGGAAATACACCAAAAATGGCAAAAAACACTCTTTCAACACCATTTTTTGGATTTTCTAAAGATTCAAGATAGTTTTTCGATTTGGTCGAGATCTTTTCTAAAGGCAAATATACTTAATGTGTCAACTAACCCATTTTTCTACTATTTTCATTTTTCTTTCCATTTTATCCATCTGCCAGTTAGATGTGATAATTTATTTGGGTAATATTTTTATATTTGTGTGACTGCCTATTTTTTTTATTTCTGTTTGTCCATCTATTTTTGCTTCGCATCTAAAAATATTATTTCTGTCATATTTATTGCTTTCATCTTTCTTTTTGTTTTATCCATCTACTAGTTAAATGCGATAATTTATTTGTGCAATATAGTTTATATTTGTGACTGCCCATTTTTTTTATTTTTGTTTGCCTGTCTATTTTTGCTTCGCATCCAAAAATATTATTTCTATCATTTTTATTGCTTTCATCTTTCTTTTTGCTTTATCCATCTACCAATTAGATGTGATAATTTATTTCTCATCTTTAGTTAGGTGATGACTCCTACCTTGTGGTGCCCAACTTGCTCTTTTTAGGCTAATCAAATAGGAGTGGCCTTAGATTCCTCTAGATTCTTTCTCATCTTTTGAGACTTGAGGAGTAAGGCTTAGGTTGAGGCTTCGATTGTTGTAGTTTGATTAGCCCAAGGAAAACATTAAAGGATGTGAACAGTGGTGACTCCACTGGGGACACCATGAGACCATACTCCGAAAGTACCTCAAATTAATATAGAACTTCATATTTTGAATTTATGACATTATTCTTTTTCAAAATTGCATTACATGCTAGAGCCTTAGAATAAGTTAGGCATCCTTTTTATACCTTGATGTCATTTCGAAGCATGAACCCAATTTCACACAAATTGGAAAATTGTTAGAGGTGGCATCAAATCTAAGCCTCGTGCCTATAAGGTATATGAAATGGTGAACCAATCAGTTGTATGCTCATGATGAGATATACCCATTGTGGAGGGACTATGGTTAGATGACCATAATTGGTGTGAGCAAACCATGAGCCCATGTAATCATAGTAGCAATTTCCCCTAAGTACCTTAGTTAATGATGCATTGTATGCTATGTGGGCTAATATACATGAAATATGACTTAGTCATCTCAAAATGCCCTAGAATCCATTGGGCCTTTTTCTAACTGCAATAGGCTAGACCTCATATTTTGACTTGATTGAACATATCCAATGTATACAGGCCAAATATTTTGCATGCACTCTTTTATATGAGAGAATTAATGCTTGGCTACCTATCATTCATTATTCGAACCTGTTGGTGCCCCTGATGTCCCATAGGTAAGCCCTCTTAGGAAAGAGAACGAAACCTCATGTATGGGAAGTGATAAGGTTGAAAGGCTCTTGCTTGTGATTGTTGTTGTACACATCAGCATACATCAGCATTACATGTATTCACGTGCATTCTCATTCCATCATCTCTAACCTTTTGTCTTACAGCCATCATAGATGCTCGAGCTGTTTAGGTACGAGGGATAGATAAAAGGATAGCTAAACAAGAATTCACCTTTACCACTCATATTCTACTAGACATAAAAGGGCAAGATGAAAGTAGTTTCTCTGCTCCAAATTTTAAAACTAGGATGGACTAAAAATTTGAAGAGTTTGAGAAAAGGATGATGGATATGATTTCAAGGGCAATTGCTGAGGTTGTTCTCGCTACCAAGTCACTGCCACATGCTAAAAACATAGTAGCCATACCTATTGGAAATACTGCTACTACCTCTAAGGGAATTGGCATAGGGAAACAAGCTACAAGAGTTAGGGGAAAAGATAAAAAGGCTGATTACTTCAATCTAGAGTATGACTTTTGTGAAGACTTGATTGTGACTCAGAAGTTTGAGGATGTTGCCATGAAGAAGTTGGAGGAGAAAATGGAGGTAATGGCTAAACTCATCTCTATGGGTAAAGGACTAGATCCTGAGGAGCTTACCTTAGAATCTGAGAAGATCTTACCTTCCAAATTCAAGATGCCCGAATTGCCTAAGTTTGATGAGACCTCTGATTTGAGAGCTCATATTAAGCAATATGCCATAGTTATAAGAGGAACTGAGCTTAGCACAAAATAGAAGGTGGCTTATTTTAGCTTGACCTTATAAGGGAAAGCGATTGATTGGTATCATAGGTTGGAAAAGAAAGTGAAAGAGGATTAGAGTAAGATCATAGAAACTTTCATTAACTAATATGACTGCAACACTCACATGGAGGTTACCATGAAAGACCTCGAGTTGCTTAGGCAAAAATCCAATGAGACCTTCATAGAGTATCTATCAAGATAGAGGTTTAGAGTTCTAGAAATGAGGAAAAAGCTGGAGACGTCAGACCAGATCTGTATATTTATCAAGAATGCTAACCCGTACTTAAAAGATGGCTTGAAAGCCAAAGGGCTACAAGATTGGGAATTATTGAAAGATATAGCTATAGACCTAGAAGAGGAGCATAATGAGTAAAAAAAGAGCTTAGGAGGGTTTGACAATCGAAGGAATCAAGGTACTAGGAATGTGAGTGGGACTAATTTTGGTCAAACTGCTGAAGTATCTACTATAGCAAAACACTACTTGAACTTAAGCAAGCTGTTATCTTGGTGTCTAAAGTGGTTTCAAAAAGAAGGAAAGCTCTAACCTCTTCCTTCTAGACCTTCTAGAAATAAAGACCAGCCCTATCACAGGTCAGATTTGTACTGTTAGTATCATTAGCATACATGCCAAGACATAGATAACTGTCATACTTTAAGGGACAAGATTCAAGACTTGATTAATT
>CANXYI010629747.1:0-12000 GCA_948208565.1 Hura crepitans
TCTAAGCAACTTTCAAAATTATTTATGGTTTAACTTTGCCTTAGTCACTATTCATATGACACTATCATAAAAACTTTTTTAGCATTTTTAACCAATCAAACGAACTCCAATTAAATTCAAACTTTTCCCAAAATTGTTTTACGACTAATACTTTCATTCAGTAACTTCAGTGCACCCTGAGTCTCAAGAGCACTATTCATTCTCAGGAAAGTAATACTCATAAAAAATGAAAATATTAAATTTGGATTTTTTAATCATTACAATTACATACCAAAAAAATGGTTAAACCTAGGTTTTATACTAATTAAAATTGTAACGCCCTTATACCTTACCATTTTACTGGTTCTGATACAGGATGCCACATTGCCTTTTTACTTACTATTTAATTACCTTTCTTTTATACCCTATATCTAATTACTTTAATGTAATTATTTTCTTATGGCTTATGTAGTGTCTTATATTCAAATAATTTATATTCTATATTGTCATGTTATTCATCCACTAACATAGGCATATGTGTATTAAGTAAATATTTATATCATTTAACTATCATGTAATACAACATTCTTATACAAAACTTCTACTCATATACAAATATCTTAAACCTAGTATTCAGATATGTGTGTGTGCGTGTGTGTGCATCTTACATAACATTTAAACATAAGTACATACAAGTATGGTCCATTAGACATGAATGCTAGTGGTGGACTCTTCTTACCTGCACATCTATCTCATGCGCTTCTATTATTGTTGGAACTTGATCCACTACTTTGCCTAGGCTAAACCATAACCTCTTAACAAGCTTTAATCTACTAAAACCTCTTTCACACCTCTTCAATTTCTTCACATCATCATCCATCCATAATTTCCTCATCTTTCATACTCATATTCTTATAATTGAGCTTTAATCCATGCTTTTCCTTCACCGTTCCTTCTAAAATTCCTCTCTATGTAATAAGATATTGAAGGGGTTTCTAATTAAGTAAGAAATACTCTCACTTTAACTTAATATTTTTGGTGTTAAATAGGAGAACAAGTGAAAGGATTTGGGACATGGAATGGAATGAAAGTTTTAGCCATAATGGAAGGATGAAAGGAGGAATATTGGCTAAAAATCAGATGAATAATTTACATAATTTCTATTTTTATATAAGTAAACTAATGGCTAGGATAAAAAAAGAGTTAACACATGTAAAGTTAGGATTTAATACATGTGTCTTATATTTATTTTTAGAATTTATTTTTAGTGGCCAAGATTCCATATGCATTATTTAATCCAATGGCCAATTTTGCTCCCTAAACAAAAATCTCATCATACTAATTTAATAAATTATCATTTTCCTCTACTTAATTCCCCAATTTATTTTTAATTGTTCTACCTATAAAGAAATTATGGCATTGTGATTTTCATATTGCTTTAATTATTTTAGCATTAAGATGTGTAAGTCCAAAATTTTTCTAAGCAAGTTTTCGGGAATTTTTAGCTTTACCCTAAAGGGTTATTGTTCACTCCTGACTATAATCTAGATTTCATTTTTTATTTTTAACCTTCTGTATGACCTTAAATGTCTCTCAAATTAAACTATAGTTCATCTTATAATTTATACTATCATTTAGTTGGGTTAACTCCACTTAGGCCCAAGATGCACTATCTACAGCCCCATGTCACTATTCATCAGGACCACCTTGGCATTATGACTTTCATGTTCATCTAATTATTTTAGTGACAAGATGTGCAAGTCTCAAATTTTTTTGAGCATGTTTTTAGGAATTTTTAGTCTAGCCTTAAACGGTTACTATTCACTCTTGACTATATTCTAGATTTGTCTTTCAATTTTTATCCTCCTATATGACATCAAATGTCTCTCAAATTACACCATAATTCATCTTATAATTTATACTATTATCTAGTTGGGTCAACTTCACTTAGGCTCGGGATGTACTATCCATGGCCTTGTGTTACTATTCATCGAGACCATATCAAAAACCTCGTTCTTTTCATGTTTTCATACTCTTTCCACATTTTCATGTTCCTCTCTTGCCATATTCATATTCCTTATCCTTTCACCACGATCCTCTCATCATATGGCCACCAAATGCATACCAAATTTTCCCTTGGCCTTCTCATGTATTTTCCTTTTTTCCTTTTCATAATTTTTAACTCAATTGACCATACTAATTGACTCTACTCTATCCATAGATCTATTTCATTCCCTAATTTTTTTTAAATTTCCATTCGTCTTTAAGTTTTAATGAACTAAAAGTATGAATTAAACATTCAAAATCCTAAAATAAAAATTGCTAAGAAATAAGCTATAGGATCTCTATAAATTACAAAGAAGTATGAAAGAAATAAATTATTTGAAGAAAGCTATAAATCAAGCTATTGAAAAACTCTAACTAAGAACAATCAAATGTCTCTATTCAGAATTAAATCTTGAACCAGCTAAATAAAATAGCTAATGATTTGTAGCCACAAAAATAGAAAACCTAGGAATAGACAATAGTTTAGAGAACATTTAACAAAGAAAAATAATCTCTAAATATAATAACAAATTAGATATACAAATAAGTAGATAAATGATTTTAGAAAAAAACAATCAATAGTTCAAAATGCCTAATACAATATAATAAGGTGATGATACTCTACACCACCAAAGGTGTGATATTCCCCACCTGACTTGCTTTCGAATTTGAATGAGGGATGACAAACAATCGATAATGACCTTACTTAACCTTTATAACTTAAAAACCCAATTTTGAAACTTGCTTACCATGAAAACCTTATAAACAAACACTTATAAAAAACCACATTATAGGTTAAACTGTTAGAGGCCATTGTGTCAAAAATCTAATAGCATAGCTACTATTCGAAGACATTAACCCAAATAATAAACTATAAGAATAACATTTCTATAAAACAAGCATCATAAACTCAAATCCACCATATCATCAAATGATCTCAAAACATATAAGCACAAACCATGTATAAAGATAAAGAAGATAACATAAATATGTACATACATGCCTTCTTATTAAAAGAGTTAAAAACAAGCTTAAAGCATGTTTAGGACCATGCCCTTAATATATACATATGAGTGCCTATCATGACATCAAACTGTACATATACAACTTATATAACAAAAGTGAGCTTCTCTTAAACTTTATATTGTTGTAGTGAAGCTTTAAACATCACTATCAACTCTTCAACCTATGCATTTCATAAAGAAACATGATGCACTAAGTTGTATCCAATAATATATGACATATATGAACACATGCAAGTTGCAGTCATGATAGTTTTTATGATATGTTCTTGACATATTAGCATAAAAGATAAAGTATACAACTAACTACCATCAACACATACAGTTCATGTTATAACATCACATGCATAATAAATGTCATTTTCTAATGGTTAATTGTAATTTATTTATCATCTTTTACTAAATTATACATTTAGTTTTCCCATAATCAATAGATAATATCTTGATATTGGATAATGGGATAAAACGGGCTACAAAAGCCTCATCAAAACACGAAGGTATCATTAGACCCAAAGGTCATGATATAGACTTAAAGGTTATGAGTGGACCTAAAGGTTATGGTTATGAACCTGAAGGCCATAAATATAGGCCCTAAGACCATAATCTTGGCTTAGAGGCTATAGTTAGGTGCCAAAGTACCTTAGCAACTACTAAACTTCTTAGTTGATTGGCCAACCTATTCAAACTAGGTTGTCTACATTCTTATAGGCTATCACCATTCTTTAATTTGTGTTTCACATGGTTAATATTATTTTTATCCATTCTATAATTCATTTGGCCAACAAATGAGCAAAGATAACTATCATTATTTTCTTCATAATGTATACATCAATTTTACATTCCATGCATCATATGCTTTATTAAATCTTACAACATTATGCTTTTTTCTCATAGATGTCTTGAACACCATCAAAATACATCCTTAGGCCATTTGGCCATATAAGATATACATGCATATCAATTCAATTTCCACATTATGTCATACATGAATCTTATTTCATTTATGCATATACATACACACATTTATATCTCATTTCATGATCGTTATCATACCATTAATTACTTTTATAAACACTAATACATAAGCTATTCACATGCAACCTAATAAAGTTACCAATGTAACACAATCATTATTCTTATACTTTAAGAGTTTCACCCATACACACTTGTTTTTGTAATTATCAACATTTTCATTTTCTCATATTTCCATATTACAAGTTCATGTTTTAAAACTATAATTCCACATTACCATTACATTACACTTAAAATAACCCTAAGGACTATGTAATACCCATTTGGCCATAAGCATAAACACACACACATTAATTCATTTCATTATATAACACTATTAATATAAGCATTTATCACCACTAACTTGCAGTTACACATATATACATCACTAAGCACACAAACACATGCTTTAGTTACATACATACATTTTTATGCATATATCTATTGGATACGCATACCAATTATCTCAAAGCACCAACTAAAGCTTTAATAAGCCTTTTTCTTGCCTTTATCCATGTGTCTATCTTTTTTTTTTTATGAACATAACTTGTATAAAACCATAAAAATCTATATAAAAATGCATAGACTTCTAAAACTCAAATTAACTTAATATAACCTCCATTAAGACCCAAACACACCCTATAAAAATATAAAAACTCAAAAATAAACTCTTAGTCTAAAAAAGTTACTATTCACAAAACATTGCCCTAAAAACTTTACTTTCATTTTTAACCATTTTAATGACTTCATTTTTGTTTCAAAATTTACCCATAATTAGTTTTAAATAATACTTCTATCCGATCACATTAGGATAACCTGAATCTCAAAAAACACTTTCATATCTAGTTAAGTAATATTCATAACCCTAAGATTCTTAGGTGTTATAAAAGGCTAGATAATAGATGTCCACACCACATATATCCTGCAAATATTTCTAATGCATATGTCAATGATATATGATGCACGATAACAATTATGCAATTTCCTAAAATGTGATATTTGTAGTAAGCCAAATGCATATCAGATAATAGATTGCTTATGATAGAGCCTGATATAGATAATAACTAAGAACATATTCCAGTTTAAAAACTAATTTCCAAATACATATCATATAAAAGAAACTAAAATCAAGTACAGTTTAGAATAGATATTTCTATCAAAATTTTCATATCAAACAAATTCAAATAAGTGTCTAAATCATACCATAGAGACTAATGAAATTTAATAAACTGGTAATAAAATAATTCAATGACATAAGAAACTATTTCTAGAATCTATAGCTTAAAACAAATAAAATTTAATCGCAATAAAGTTCAATTAGTAAAATAACTCAACTAATATAAGAAATAAACAAATAAAAGAAAGCCTAGCAGAAAAATACGATTTATACAAATATTTATAAAATTCATCCGATAGTAAAATAATAAAACTTAATATAATTAGTTGCAAAAAAATGTAATTTTATTATCAAAGTCATAAATAATGGTTTTACAAAATGGTTGTATATTGTAATTACCCCTCACCTAAAATATTCTCCAAAAGCAAGGTTAATAACTCAGGAAGAGAACTACTCACTTTACCAAAAGAGTATAGGAGTTTCCCAATCACAATATATCATTCTAATTCTAACTACGTTAATAAGTAAAAAAAATTTATCTACTCCCATAACCTTAAAAATTTGAGGACTTGTTGGAAAAAAATAAAAAAAATGTTATTTAATTAAAGAAAAAATAATTTATTTACTATTTAAATTAATTTTATTACTACAAATTCATATGTGTGTGTGTGTGTTTGTGTGTGTGTCTATATATATATATATATATATATATATATATATATGCACATGTGCCCACAAGTTGGCAAAGACAAAAACTAACTTTAATGGCTATGGCCATTTATTTTAGGGAGAAAAACTATGTAGCCTTAAAATGTACTGATGCCAACAATGACAAAAAAAGGAAAAAAAAATTGCAATAAGTTTTTGTTGGTCATTCAAAAGTTGTAAGTTTAACATGTTATATGGAGAAAAGTAAAGATAAGATAAGAAAAAAATTGAAATAGCATCCTACACTTACCATTGGATAAAAGAGTAGTTTGAATACTAACTTGGCATTGTGAATCAACAAAAATAAAAGAGTTCTAATAAATTTCAAAAGAATTTCTTTTAGTCTACAGAGTTACAGTTGGCACAATTGCTTATAAATAGATGGAATTGAAAGAAATATAAGAAAACACTAACTTTATACTTATGAATTTTGCAAAATCCTTTAGTTGGCTTAACAACGGTGAGGAATAGGATTACCATAAAGAGCAAATGAATAAAAAAAAATAGAAAAAGAGGGAAAAAATAATGATACTAGCTGAGTGTTTATAGAAAGGGTAAAGTCATATTAGGAATGATATTCTTGTAAAAGAAGAAGTTACAGATTTTTTTGGAGTAATAAATCAACTTTGTAATTTTTTTTAATAGGAGTTATCTAAAAATTACTTAAAAAATCTTTTTTTTGTTACTATTTTATAAGATATGTAATATTACAATGTAATTTTTCTTTGAATGATGGATAAAAAATATAAAGGATTAAGAATTAAGGGAATTAGAATTTTAAATGAATTAAATGTTTAATTAAAACTTAGTGAAAAAGGATGAATTTATTAGTTTGCTTAGAATCTAAAAATTACTGTACAAGCTTTAATAAGATATGTGATAATAAGGTTTATGGAAGTTATTAAGTTATGCAATGTTGTCTAAAGAAATATATGGAATTTGAAATAACAATTTGGTATCATTTGGCACATACACATATAGCAGCTGCAAAAACCCTATGTTGACCGATCAACCCATCTAATCGTGTCTAACTAATGGGCCAAGTAGCTCATTTTGAGTCCATTTTGTTGACCAAAATTGTTTTTATAATATTTAAGTTGCAATAATAGATAGTTATAAATTTTATCACGCAATTTATTTTTCAATCAATCTAGTATAGCCACATTTTAGCTCTACTAGGTAAAAACCCCAAAATAATATTAAGTTCTGTTATTTCCAATATACCATATTTAATATGTTATAATTTTTCATAGCATTAATTCTCAGGAAATTAACACTTTCTATCCTGTGACATTTTTGGTTCAGCTAATGGTTAACTAGACAGTTATAGGTCATTTTGACCACTTTTCAAGACACAATTTTGGGACTATTTTAAGTCCAATTTCAGCATAGCTTTCAACATCTTATCAAGCACATACATAGGCCCAAAGCCATTCATATCTAGGCCACTTCCAAGGTCAAACAATAGGCATAATTGCCATTCATTCATATATCTCGAACCTAACCCTAAAGGCATAAATTTATGTTCAATTCTCATAGTTCATTTCAAGCCACTTTTTAAGTTGTATTTAAAATATTATCATGATATATGCATTGTTCAATTTAAGGTCATTATAAGCCAATTGTCTAGCCATTATAATTCACATGCCTGTTACTTTAATACGCTTAAATTACATGTCATATTGTCATTAACATGCTCTTGGGTAAGAAGGAAAATTATACATAATTCCATTCCTTTCCCATAAGATATCAATATCCATCTACACATATATGACATGAACATAAATATACACATACATAGTTAATTCCAAGCCAATTCTCATAGGTTACAAACCATCACACATATAATTCACTAATAGTAGTCCTCGGGGTATAAGCATGAAAGGTACATTTCATCAAGTTTTCTAATCACAATTACCATAGTTCTCATTCTAACATGCCAAGCAATTCTTAACTCATATTTCAAGAATCATATACCCTATCTAAGCATCCATACACACTAACATCATTAAGCAATAGAAGCTTAATTCCCAAGTCCTTTGAAAGATGGCTCCCTAATTCTCTAAGTCCTCATTAAATCAACTTTCCCATATAAAGAAATTATTCAGAAACTCAACATTTTAGCCATCCTAAACCATTGTTCATCATCTTAGTCGCCCTATTGCATGAAAACATGCTTTAAATTCACTTCCTAATGATGAAATTCCCTTAAATCCATAAGAACACCAAACTGTCCAGCATCAATAATGACTTTCCTCTATCTATGTGGACTTTAATATGCCATCCAATTGCCAAAAACACCTCACACACATAATCACACAGGTAACATCAAATGGTGGTAAAAAAATCATAAGAAAAATAGGAGAAATAGCCATGAACTCACCTAAGGGTTAGCATTCTAGACTGTCTAGACTAGTGACCATTGACAAATTTTATCTCTCAATTGAGAAGGTTTTTTTTGCCTGATTCTTTTTCCTTGTGGTTCATAAAAAAAATTTGAATTTAGCAACTAGAATCACCATTTTTGGTGAATAGATGAAAAAGTTATGCCTAATTTTCTTCTCCTCTAGCGTTGGCAACAGTAAGGAAAGGGGGAAGAAGATTTTCTTCATTCCAAGTGGAAATCCACATGTCATGTGAGGTTTGCCACTTGACAAGCCTCCTTGGCCACTTGGCATAGTGTGGGTCTGATTTTGAATTGACAAAGGTAGTCCCGAAACTTCTAGAAAATCTCAAAACTATCCCATTTTTTTGGTAAACTTCAAAAATTTAGAATAATTCACTCGAACCTTAAAAAATTATGCCATTCATTTTAAAATTCATATTTTAATCCCCTCTATTTGCTCATAATTTTTTGTGGTGAAATTCCATTGATAAGATAGGTTTCAGACTATAATTTGCGTGCTAACCTCAAAATTTTTGATAATTTGTAAACGACTTCGGAATCCAAAAATTCTTTCAGCAGTGGATCTAGTGGAATTTTTGAGCTTCTAGGTTCACTATTTTTGGGTCTGTCTAGGCACATCCCCAGTTAATCCTAGAATGAAAAATATTTATTGCACAGATGCATTCCTTACTATCTATAATGAATTATTGGTTTTGCTAAATTTTAAATTTTAACTTTTTCATTAACTTAGAGCCCCTAAAAAATTCATGACCAGTGATACTGCCTTGATTTTAATGCAAGTGACCTAATAACCCAGGTACACTTCCCAAACCCTGTGGCATTATTCACGGAGCCTTAATTCATAGGCATTATATTTCTTCCCCTCGTAAATAAATTTCATCCTCAAAATTACCTTAAGAAAATAATTATGAATATTGTGCTTTCATAAACTCTTCTAGCTCCTCGGTAGCCTCCTTTGTATTGTGATGCCTCCATAGCACCTTAACCAATGGTAAGCATTTATTCCTCAATTGTTTCTCCTTTCGAGTCAAAATCTGAATCAGTTCCTCTTCATAACTCAAATCAGGATGTACCTTGATATCTGACATCGAAATCACATGTAAAGGATTTGATCTATACCTCTTGTGCATAGAAATATGGAATACATCATGAATCTACTGTAAC
Source organism: Hura crepitans (assembly GCA_948208565.1). Lineage (NCBI taxonomy): Eukaryota > Viridiplantae > Streptophyta > Magnoliopsida > Malpighiales > Euphorbiaceae > Hura > Hura crepitans. Next base: position 9,455 of record CANXYI010629747.1, read on the forward strand.
TCAAGTGGTAATGCCAGCCTATATGCTAGAGGTTTGACCCTTTCAGTAATCTCATATGGCCTAATAAACTTGTGACTCAGCTTCCCCTTTTTACCAAACCTCAGTATTTTCTTCCAAAGAGAAACCTTTAGGAATACTTTGTCACCAACTACATATTCAATGCCTTTTTGCTTTAGGTTAGCATATGATTTTTGTCTATCAATTGTTGCTTTCAACTTTTCTTTAACTATTCTTACTTTTTCTTCAGCATCTCAAATTAATTCAACACCAACAATCTTACTTTCCCTAGCTTCACTCCAACATAAAGGAGTTCTACATCATCTATCATACAATGCCTCATATAGTGCCATTCCCAAACTAGACTAGTAGCTATTATTATAGGCAAATTCTACCAAAGATAATTACTGATTCTAGCTACCTTTAATCTCAATAGTATAACCTTGTAGCCTATCATCCAGTATTTGTATCACCCTCTCTGATTGTCCGTCAGTCTAAGGATGAAATGTTCTGCCATAAGCTAATCTGGTACCTAATGCCACCTGTAACTTCTTCCAGAATTTAGAAGTAAAGCGAGGATCTCTATAAAAAATGATCGTCACTGGCATACCATTTAATCTGACTATCTCATCCATATACAGTTTGGCCAATTTTTCTAAGGAGTAGTCCATTCTAATAGGGATAAAATGGGCTATCTTAGTCAATTTGTCCATTATTATCCATACAACTTGACACTTGCCTTGAGTCATAGGAAAGCCCATCACAAAATCCATAGTCAACTTTTCCCATTTCCATTTTGGTATTGCTATAGGATGTAGCAAGATAGAAGGAACCTAATGCTTATCTTTTACATGCTGACATGTTAAACACCTTGTAACATATGCTGCTATATCTTTCTTCATACTAGGCCACCAATACTGCGATTTAAAGTCAAAATACATCTTTATGCTCCATGGGTGCATAAAATAAGGAGCTTTTTGTGCCTTTTTAAGTATTTGTAATCTCAAGTCACCTGTACTAGGTACACATAACCTATTTTGATAGTATAGATACCTATCCTCAGTTAACTTGAACCCTGTGGCCTTCCCCTCTTTAGCTTTACTAATTATTTGAACCATTTGTTCATCTCTCATATGATTTTCTTTAATCTATTGCCTAAAATCTGGCCTCACTTACAACATAGCCAATATAACATCTTTTGAAATTTGTTGTAACATGGCATTCATAGCTTTTAAAGTTACCATAAATTTCTTGCTTAAGGCATTGGCCATTACATTTGCTTTTCTTGGATGATAATCAATGATGCAATCATAATCTTTAATTAATTCTAACCACCTTCTCTGTCTCAAGTTTAATTCTTTCTATGTAAGGAGGTATTTCAAGCTTTTATGATCTGTATATATCTAACATTTTTCACCATACAAATAATGTCTCTAGATTTTCAAAGCTAACACAATGGCTACTAACTCTAAATCATGTGCAGGATAATTTCTCTCATGTAGCTTCAATTGCCTTAAAGTATAAGCCACTACTTTTCTATCTTGCATCAATACACAGCCTAAGCCATTTAGTAAAGCATCACTATATATCAAAAAATCCCTACCTTGTTGAGGCTAAATCAGGATAGGTGCCTCTATCAACATCTATTTCAACTTATCAAAACTGGCTTGACATTTATTATCCCACACAAATTTTACATTCTTTTTGATTAGTTTGGTCAAAGGAGTAGCAACGATGGAGAATCCTTTTACAAATCTCTTGTAGTACCTTGCTAACCCTAGAAAACTTCTCACCTTCATGACATTCTTGGGTGGTTCCCATTCTAGCACTGCTTTCACTTTACTGGGATTAAATCTGATTTCATAAATTGAAACTATGTGGCCTAGAAAGCAACTTCTTTTAACTAAAACTCACACTTAATGAGTTTGGCATACAACTGTCTCTCTCTTAGGGTCTATAACACCACCTGGAGATGTTATTCATGCTCTTCTTGGCTTCTGGAATACACTAGGATGTCATCTATGAATATCACTATGAACTGATCTAGATAAGGTTGGAAAACTTTATTCATAAGATCTATGAAAGTTGTTAGAGCATTAGTGAGCCCAAATGGCATCAACAAAAATTCAAAAGTCGTATTAAAAATGTATTTTAATAAAGACCAATCTCTTAGAGATAGGAGTTAGGCATTTACTACTAATTCTTATAGAATTATGGGTAATTGTTAGGTCACACCATAATCAATCAATAACCTATTGTATTCTTTAAATACTGTAACTTACTCTTTCTAAGTGAAAAGGTGACATAATTGCTTTAAATATAATGCATGCTTGCTTAATACGAGATTGATAAATGTTACAATATAATAGAAGGCATATTATTAGGGCATAAATAAGATCTAAATTCCTAACCTTTTTGGTACAGAAGATCAGAGGTCTTGGTGTAAAGGCTAAGTGGTGACTCCTAAAAAATAAACCGCTCTTATCTCTCATTTATTTTTTTATAGTGGCGACTCCACTGGGGATTGAGAATCTCAATCTAAAAGTGCC
>CANXYI010629780.1:0-11857 GCA_948208565.1 Hura crepitans
TTATCTTAACAATCTCATTTTTTTTAGATCAAGCTTCTAATACTTCCAGCAATGATAATTATGATCCTTTTGGATTTATGATGTAAAAAAAAAGATAAAGTACCATACAAAGTTCCTCATGTCTACAACTTTGGCCCTAATCTCCAAAAATAAGATTCCTCATGTCTAAAGCTTAAGTCTCCAAAAAGATAACATTCCAACAAGGACATCTCCAACTATCTTCAATTATTATAGATTTTAAGACTTCTCAAATCCATCTCTGATAATTGTGATTTCAAAGCTCTTCAAGTGCATTTCAAGCCTCTTATAAATAAGGGTCCCCCTTTCTTCTTAGGGGTAGAACTCGAAACACTTAAGACTAATTTTCCCTTTTCTTGTAGATATCCTCTAAGTGTGCTCTTCAGTTTACTTTAAAGTGTGATTTCAAGTTCGTTTTGTAAGTTTATATATATATATATATGTATTTCAAGTTCATTTTGTATGTTTTACTTTTAAATTTCTGTAGCAGTCTTTAAGTTTGTATTAATCTTGTACTATTTTATAAATCTAATTTGTTTGATATATTAAAGTTTTTAAACTCTTCAGTAATGGTATCATAAAAATTTAATAAAAACTTAAATATATCAAACATATTATGAATTACGAAATAGTACAAGATTAATATAAACTTAAAGACTGCTAAAGAAATTTAAAAGTAAAACTTACAAAACAAACTTGAAAGCATGCTTGAAAGCAAATTGAAAAGCACACCAAAAGGATTTTTACAAGAAAAAGGAAACTAAGCTTGATTGTTTCGAGTTTTGCCTTTAAGAATAGAGGGGGACCCTTTTTTATAAGAGGCTTGAGATAGACTTGAAGAGCTTTGAAATCACAATTATTTGAGACTGATTTAAAGAGTCTTAAATTTTGCAATAATTAAAGATAGTTGGAGATGTCCTTATTAGAATCTTATCTTTGTTAGAGACTGAAGCTTTAGATATGAGGAATTTTCTTTTTGGAAACTAAGGCCAAAGTTGTAGATAAGAGGAACTTTGTATGGTACTTTTTCTTTTTTTTTTTTACATCATAAATCCAAAAGGACCATAATCATTACTGCTGGAAGTATTATAAGCTTTATCTAAAAAATGAGATTGTTGAGACAACATTTTTAAATTTTCATTAATTTTTTCTCAAGAATTAGTGGCAACTAGCATTTCTTGGATTTTAGACTTGCTAAATTAGAAATCCTATTTTTCTTTGGAAGTAGATGCTTCTAATTTGATAAAACCTTAAAAACCTACTTTTGAGACTTTAAATCCATCCCACCACTTGATTCTGTAAATACGAAGTAAGGTAGGAATACTAAATTCTTTTATAGAAGCAATATGGAAAGTTGATGCCATAATCCATGGGATACCAAACGTTTTAGTAAAAAGCATTAGCGGATCAAATTATGGGTTTTTGAGACTTTGAGAGAAAAAGTTAAAAATTTGGAGAATATTAGGCAAAAGGATATTTGTGATTAGTCCATACATTTGCCACCAATCAATAATCCAATTTGGCATCTTTTTATAATGAAAATCTTTTAAGAAATTTATAAACCATGAATGGTTGAAGTTTCTAAGGGGAAAAACATTAAACAAAGCATCTTTATAATCATAATAATTAAAGCTTTGAGGACTATATTAAAATCAAAAAACTTTTTTTCTGTAAATAAGTGTTGATTCCACTTAGTAGGAGTCATTATCTTTAAAATTTTCATCTTAGAGTAATTAATCGTCTTAAGGTTTTTGGTGTCGAAGGTGTGTTCTAACTCTATTAATTTTATGTCCAATAAAATTATCTCATAAAATCTATTATCTTTCATTAACTTATAGGCATGAATAGAAAGCCAAGGGGATAAATCTTTTGTGTTAATTTATCAAAATAATTTTCTTGAGGTGTCTTCTCTAAATGCTCTAGTATTATGTACATTAGACACTTGGGATTAGGCTTTAGGATGTATCGAGAAGAGGGTTTTAATAAAGAGAAGGAAGGAGAAAAAACTGGGGAAGTGTTTGGGCCAATTGTTAAGCCTAAGGGAGGAAAGTCCTTTTGTAAGGCTTGGAGAAAAGTATTAAGTATGGACAAGCTTGTAGGTCTTTGAAAATTATTTAAGCCAATAAGGCTGTTAGTTTGAGACTGGAGGATATAGAAAGGTCTGGTTGAAAGAGTTTGGTGTCTAGGAGATTGAGACTAGAGAGGTTAGAATCTATTAGAAATAGGGGTTAGGGCATTTGATTCTTTAGACATCTTTTGCTTATTTGGGGTTGTCATCTTAGGTTTTTCCCTATAGGGCTTCACGTGAGAGAAAATGAGCCAAAGAATTATTAAACCCTTTTATATGCTCTATTTTGAAAACAAAATTACTCCAAAAAGGTTGGCATCTTACAAAAACTCATTTTGAAATAAGTTTTTCACATTTTTTTCTAAAATTCCTTTTGCACCTTTACAACCAATCCTTAATAGAAATTTTTTCAAATACATGTCATCTTCAAACCTTTTGACTCATAAAACTATAGCAAAAACTTCCTTTTTTACAGTAAAATATTTCTTTTGGGTATCATTCCAGGAGCCAGAATATAAACAAACTAACGACTTTTTGAATTCTAATCTTTGTTTGAGAATACCACCATATCCTAATTTTGACGCATCTATTTCTACAATTAGAAAAGCTTGAAAATGTGGCAGACTTAGACATGGGAGGTACTTAAACCCTCTAACAATATTTGTATGGACTTCAGACCATTAAGGAAGAGATTTTTTTCAACCTATCATATAAGGGTTTACATAAAATGTTTAAATCCTTAAGAAACCATATACATAATTAAAGCACCTCAAAAACCTTTGAAACAGAGTTTTCTCTTTTATTTCATCTAGAAATTTTTTAGTAAATTCTAAAACCCTTGAATTTGGTTTTATTTTTCCTTGTTAAATCTCATGTCCTAAAAATATTATCCTTATTTGACAGAGTTTTAATTTTGTTGCAGAAACAATCAAACCATTTTGTTTTATAACTTTGAAAAACTTTTGTAAATGAGAAAATGTTGATTTAGGGTTTGAGAAAATATTAAGACATCATCTATATAGATAATTGCAAATTGTTCATAAGGTATTAAAATACCATTCATCATATTATGGAATTCTGATGGTGTATTTTTTAAGCCAAAAGGTATTACATTCCATTCATAATGTCCAAAGGGAACATTGAATCATGTTTTATATCTATCTTCTTCTTTAATTTATACTTGACAAAAACCTGATTTCGTATCAAATTTTGAAAATATATTAGAATCATACAACCTTTTTAATAGATATCTTTTATTTAGAATTAGGTATCTGATCCATTGTAGAACTTTATTTAAGGGCTTATAATTTATTACTAACCTAGGGGCTCCTCTCTTTATTTCTGAATCTTTTATCGTATAAAAAGTTAAGCAAGACTAAGGAGATTTTGTATCTCTTATTAATCCTTTTTCTTTTAAATTTCTTATCTCTTGCATGCAAGTTTTTAATAATTCTTCATTCAAATGTATAGTTTTAGCTTTAGTTGGAATCATGTTATCGTTAAACTCAAGGATGCATAGAAGACCTACTTCATGTTTCTTTCTATTTTAGAAAGTATTTGGGATAGGAGTACAAACTTCTTTAATGAATTTTCTTTAATTTCTTTGAATTTTTATTTTATTTAGGGATCTTCTAATTGTCCTTCTATCCTTAAACTATTAATCTCATTAATTAGATGTTATTTATGTTTCGTTTTTGTTATTTATTATGTTTATTGTAATAATATCTTTTAGTGTATTAATATTTTTTTACTGCATTGGAAAAGAAAATTCAAATTTTAAGTCTTTTCCTAAGATATTAGTTATTATTCTTGCATTAGTCACATGAAAATGATAGATCATATTAATTAAAGATGTTCCTAGAATCAATCCTTTACTTAAGTTTTTCACTAGTATTAGGTTTGTATTGAAACAATATCCATTATTACCAATCTTTGCTTTCGATAGCTTATAATTTATATTTAGCCTAGAATCACTTGCCATATTTAATCTTACTGCTGTTTTTTCATAGTATTTACCGGGTACTAATCCTTCTTGAATACAGTTTCGATCATCGCCTAAGTCTATAAAAGCTAGGGTATTAATATGGTATCATTATTTATTACTAAATTAACCTTTACTATCCATTTTTTATAATTTATTCAGGATATACTTATTATGAATTCATCTTGGCTAGGGATACTCATCGAGTTTGATAATTCTCCTATTTCTTGTTTTCTTATTAAAGCCTTTACTTCCTCATAAAACAATATCTTTTTAATATCTTCATTATCTTTTTTTTAGTTCTTGAATTTTCCTTTTTATGCTTTTTACTTCTTTTTGTATATCTTGTACTATGATTGTTAGTTTTTTTGACAGTTTAAACCTATCATAAATCTCTTCTATTCTATATGGTTGAAAGTTCATTTCATTATCGCTATTTAAAGTTATTATCTCTCTTAATCTTAAAAGATAATTTCTTTTAATTTTTGGATCATCTATTTTATCTATCAAGTCTAATAGGAAGTCTTTTCTTCATTTAAAACATAAACTTTTCTTATTCCACATACATAAGGTCTATTACATTCATAATTTTCGTCTTCACTATAGTAGTCTATGCTTGATGATTCAATAAGATTTAAATCTCTATCATAATAATCAGGAATTTCTTCTTTGGTATCTGTTAAAAGCATATCTGCCAATTGTACTTTTAATTCTTCTAAAACTTTTAGATCATTTATCTTTTGTTTTATTTTACAATTTCTCACATAGCAGACACTCTACCATATTTCTAGCAAACTATGGAAGACCTTTTATCATATTTAGGTTTTGTTATATTGCTTTTTTGTAGCTTATTGGTCTTTGTTTGTTTAGAAATTTCTCATTTTTCTCATCTACTTCTAACATATTTTTTTGGCTTATAAGATTTTTTATTCCATCTACCAATTCTCCTTTTAGGTAAAGGAGCTCTAATTTTTTCAAATCTATATTGTTCACAAAACTCTCCTAATTATTTCCTACTTTGTAAAGCTTCTAATTTTATCTTGTTTTGCAATTTTAGATCTTTGCATAATGTTAAACCTTATTTATTAACATAATGAATTATTGTACCGAAGGTTAACCTATTATAAGATAAATCCCCATGATATTCCTCTCTAATCTTATTCCTAACCTTTTTATCAAATAATCTAAGTAATCGTGAAATGGATCTTTCTTTCCAAAATGGGTTATTACTATCTGCTCTTGTAAAAAGTTTGGTTAGGAAAACATCTTTGCACCATCTAAGATTTTGTAGTTTACGACACCTAAGATTCATTATTATTTCATAAGCTTTACCTGGAAAAAAACTTGGATCTCCTATAAAACTCTTAATTATGAAAAATATTAAGGTATTAACCATGTCATCTATAGATATTTGTTGGGGTTATCCTGAACTTCTTGCTTTAACTTTAACTATAATTGTTTTAGCCTCTAAAAATGTTTTCTTATCATTTGGGTGGAGATAGTGGTCCTACCATCCTTTGATTTGTCCTATGAATCCTGATATTAAACCTGGACAATATCTTTTTCATTATTCTTCATAGCTCTGTAGGCAGAGGCTGCTATGGCCATCTCTTCACACATATTGAGGATTTGGTGTTCAATTAAACCATCTATATTCTATTCATATATTGATTCTCTATCATATTTGGCTTAGATCACTTGAGATCTTTGTAATGCCCATAAGACAAGGCTCCATAAACAGTACCTCCGAGGCTTAAAACGTGTGCCTGGGGTGCCAAGTCACCTTCAGGAGGCCTGAGGCGAGGTGTACTAGTCATGAAACTTTGAGGGGCTTGAAAATGATAAAAATGACTTAATTTAAAGTTTTAACAGAACCAATAAATAATTTTATGTCAAAATCTAGTGGGTCGTAGGCTTAGATGGACTTGGGCTAGGAATGACTCGAGATGTGCTCGAACAGACATGAAAATACCATACCCTAAAGGTCAAAAATTTCCCTGATACCATTGGTGAATGAATTTTGAAATTCCAAGGTCATTTACTATTTTTCCTTAATTTTGGGATTTTCACATAAACTGAGGAAAATGGTTAACTTTCTTGCCAAAGGAATTTTAACTCGAGATTTTACGAGACCTTAAATAGGCCTAATCAAGGATTTCTAAAAGTAATATGAAAATTTTTAGAGGTTTGAGTAAATTTTAAAAATTTCCTAAAGTTTTAGTCGAAATCAAACATTTTCAGAAAGCTTGGGTGACACATGTCACCACCCATGCCACCCAGCCCCACTATATAAAGGCCATGATGCCGCATAAGCATCTATTTTTGGCAAAGTCCACTCACCCACTGTCACTTTCTTCTCTATTTTCTTTCTTCTCTACCCGATACCACTCTTTCTTTCCTCCATTTCCATGGCTTTCCAAGCTTAATTCAACCTTATATTGTCACCAAAAATTTCATTAATGAGTCAAAAATTGATTTTTGAAGGTTTGAGAGGTTATAAGCAAGCCTAGAGTTCAAGAAAATTCAAGAAATACTAAGTGTACACAAGAAATGGACTAAAAATTCAAGTTTGTGTGTAAGTGATTTTCTTTCCCTCTTTATTTGATTTCCTAGGGGATTTCATCATTCTAAGGGTGCTTATATTCATAGATTTTCATTTGAAGGTCTATGTAATTTTCTATGATTTTTCTAAGCCATGGATGTGTGTATGTAGGCCAAGGAGGAATTAATGCTCAACAAGGGAATTAAGAGTGTTAAAGTGTAGGCAAGACTCCAATCAAGTATAGGTATGTGAATTTAATGAATTTAGGGCATGCCGTATTTATTTCAAGTGTAGTTGTGTGGAAATGTTTTATGGAAATTATGAACTAAGCTTATTTTGATGTTAATTCCATTACAGTTGAGTGATTTGTAGGGTATTTTGATGGGAGAAATGCACAGATGGGTATGGCCCCTCTTTGCCAAGAGGTTGTGTGTAGGTGTGGGAGGTGTGGTTTATGATGTGTATGTTATAGATTTAATGGGTTGTGAATGTGTATGGTGAGGAAAGGCATGGTCAGGGTTATGTATTTGATGTGGTAGTGAGGTGTGAGTAAGGTTTATAGCATGTATGTTATGTATATGATGTGTGAATCATGATAGAAATCAGGTGTTGGCATAGGAATATATGTGTATATGGTGACTTTAGTGAAATAATACATGTACATATGTGTGACATGTATGGCTGAGGCATATGTATGTGTGTCATGGCATGGTATGTGTGGTCAAGGCATGTATGGGTTGTGTAATAGCATAACATGTGTGACATGAGGTATATACATGTATACATATGCTAGAATGATAATATATGACATGTATATGTGACAACCTATGGAAAAATGCATTTATATGACTATAAAACATGTATGGCCAAGAGGTATGTGTGCCATGGGGGAAACATGGTAAGTATGCTATATTATGATAGGTAATGTGCATGATTAGCATGATTTCATGAGCATGTGATGCATGGCATGAAATTGGAATGAAGCATGTGCAATGTTGAATGGAAATATGGCATGTAAAATGGTAAGCTTGGTTTGAAAAATGTGACTAAGAATTGGAGTGTAAAATGGCTTGGAAATGGACTTGTAAAACATAGGCAAAAGTGACCTAAAATAGCCTAAACTTGAGTTGTTATTTGTACCATTTGTATAATAAAATGGAAATGGCATTTTAGGCCAATATGAATGGCATTTTGAGATGTATAATGTGAGATGATAGATAGCCTATAATGGCATGTTGTTTTGGCATGGAATGGTGCCAGTGAATAGTGGCTATGGGCCTCTAATAGTGTACGAAAATGAAGAAGTGACCTATAACTATTCTATTAAATTGATTATTTAGAAAGTGACCCATAAATGGTAATTGAATTGCGTGTCACTGGACTTAAATTTTCTAACATGAATTGGACTTAAAATAAACTTATAAATGCCTAGTAAAAAGACCTAAAACTGTTGTTTGAGAATGACCTATAACTATCTGGTATGACCAAAATGGACTCGTAACTGTCCAGGTCAAAATTTGATTGTGGAAATAAATTTATAACTAACTGTTAGTGGATTCTAAATATCATAAAATCATGATCAGTGGATTCTAAATATCATAAAATCATGATTAGTAAGTAAATGGACATAAAATAAAGACAGATGGCCCATTAGTTAGACACCCACTGGATGGGTTGACAAGTCAACTAAGGATTAGCTGCTGCTAGATATTTGTTGATGATTTGCTGGATATTGTGTGGTCTACGAACTGATCCCTACTATCTATTGGAGATGTTTGATGTTGATATATTGGATATTGAGAGGTCTACGAACTGATCCCTGCTATCCACTGCTGATGATTATTTGGATATTGAGAGGTTTACGGACTGATCCCTTCTATCCATAAAGTTATTTATTGTTGATTTGTTTGAGATATTGAGAGGTCTACAAACTGATCCCTGCTATCCCCTATCTAGTATTAAGAGGTTCAAGTGAATTGATCCCTGCTATCAGGCTAGGCCGGCACAGTGGTTGAGGTCTAGAATATAGGCCATTACATAACTTTTCAGTTCCCTCTTAGTCTAATGTCTTTAAATGTAGTCTATCTAGTTAAGCCTATTAAATTAAATTAAATTAATATCAAGACCAGATTTGATGTCAAATCACAAAATGATTAAATTGACTGAAAATACCACAGTGGCATAACTATCATTAAATGAACTGAGAGACTGAGTACTGGAATTAATGGCACTTGCATGAATTTATTTCCTGCATTGCATTTACACACTTATAGCCTATTACTACATCTGAGTGCCTGCATGTGACATGTTTTTAATACATTAAATTCACCACTAAGTTTTATACTCAGTGTACCAATGTTTTGGTGCATAGGTTACAGAGGTAAGCGGTCTAGCCTCGAGAATCATGCAATGTAGCAGCACAAATAGTGAAAGATAGATGTGTTCTTTTATGTTTAGTACGCACTCATGTAAACACTATAGGTTATGGGTTCAGCAAGCTTAGAAGCTGCTAGTGTCTGTATATAAGTATATGTGTGATGTATATAAACCGGCCGTTTATCTTAATGTTTTATTTCTGTGGTTTTCAATATTTTGGGCCTGAGGCCCTGTGTGTTATGTGAGTGTATGTTGATATGTGGTTATGTTGCTGAGTGGGCTAGAAGGGTTTGAAAGGAGATAGATTGATGATATTGATATTAGAAGTGCTTTTGCAGGCAAAAAAAAAAAATAGAATGTCACTCAAGTAGCCGTTGTGCTACCCAATTTTCTGTAAACATGTTAAGCATCTATTAAATAGTTTGCTAGGTCTATTATACCTCATATAAGAATAGTTAAGGGATAGACTAAGAAGCAAAGAAATATCTAATTAAATAATCAATACACTATAAGAGTTAAGGAGGGCAGACCTAGAGCAATTTCAGGATGGGTGACCTAGTGGGAAGTGCATCGCCTATCAAATTTCTTCAATAATCTGGTAGGGGGTGTCACAATCTTTCTTCATATTGGACATCTAAAGGGGTTAGCCTGGGATAATAGTATTTTGTCTTAAAGGCAAGAGTAATTATATTATTATTATCCATTATCACCAATCATATTAATTATTTGTTTTTACTTTTTGTCTCCTATATCTAACTTTTCTAATTTCTCTTGGATTTGTTTTAGCATATCTTTGTTAGATCCTAAATTAATATATGATTCTTTATTAAATTCAAAAGGTTTAAACAATTATTGATTCTGTATACTCTCCTTCCGAGGGTAAGAAGAAAAAGCACCTAATTTAGTATTATCTATCTGAGATACTATTGTGGTCAACATCTAATTTGAGAAATTTAATTGACTTTGTACTATTTTTATATCTATTATAGATTTTGAATCAGTTTCTTGGAATTGTACCTTTTTAAAGGGAAAAGCTAGTATAGTATTGTCTTTGTATTTTATTCCTATTTTTTCTAATGGTGGATAAATAGACTCTATTTCTCAATTATCTGTTATGACCTATGTTTGAGTTTGCTTATTAGTTGTTGTGATATCTTTGAATGGAAAGTCTATATTATTATTTTAACTATAATGTTGGAACCATAGAAAAGAATGGAATATTTACCTTCTACAATCTCATTTCATGGTACCAAATTTCTCTTATCCTAGTTTTTTCATCTTCTTGTATATTATTAAATAACTAATCCCTTTTATCTTTATTGTATTTTGTCATAAATTCTTTTCTTAAAAATTCTTTATTTATTTCAAATTCTTCTAAAATTACACTAATATGAGAACGAGATTCCATTTGAGACCTAGTTAAAGACATTTGAGGGGAAGAAATACTTTGAGTTTCTTTTCCTTCAAGGTAAGTAACCCTGGGAACTGGTATATTATAACCTACTTCTCTCAATTCTATGTCATCATGTTGTATATGGTCTTTTGGGATTATAATCGAGACTTGAGGTTCTCAAGCTCTAGGAATACTACTACTTGAAGGTTTACTAGTTTGAAATTTTGAAACCTATGAAAATTGCAAAAAAACTTGAGAAGAATTTTAATTTAATAAAGCCATTTGATTGTTCTAAGATCCTTGATATTTCAAAATTGTATCTAGAGGTTTAGGGTGATTAATATCATATAGTTCCCAAGAACCCCACTGTGCTAATTCATTCCATTTTAGCCATTTAGATACATAAACCTTACTGTGAGACATATTAGCTTTAAATAATAAGGTTTCATTTTTAACTAGACTATGTTTAAGCCTAAGGTTTAGAGTTGTAAACATAACTTTGTAATAAACTTTTTAAATTACGGCTACTAATTTTAAATTTTCAAAATTCATATTTTTAGTCTTGATAGTTAAAACCAGAGTGTTCATTATATTTGGATCAAATGAGGAAGCAAAAAAATTTGGATAACAATTAAAGTAGACAGCACCATTTGCTAAATTAGATTATGCCATCGCTAAGAGTGAATTATTAAAATCTAGGTGTCTTGCATCTCTTAAACACATTGGAAGTGGTATTTCTAAACCAATTCTTAATAAAGGCTTTATGGCTACTTAAACCATTCCTATATAGAGATACTTATATTTCTTTTTTTGTTCTTTTAAACTATTTTGAGAAAACAAATGAATAGATTCATGCTCTTGATTCAAAGTTATGGTTTGCTTTGTGGTTTTAATAGAATAATCTTAAAATAATTCAAATGAACCAGTTTTTAATTAGTTTTGACATCTTGTTTGGGAATACTCCAATCATGCAAATGATTTTCAATTTGAGCAATATTAATCTCATCCTTAATGTTAGACTCATTATTGGAAGAAGACTCTTTTAAAGATAGTAATCAAGATAACCTATCCATAAAAAAACTACACAATTAAGATTGTAAAAGGATTCCTAAGTCAAAGAACCTAGATAGTTTAATGGGACACCTGATGCCCTTTTCTGGCCAACAACAGCTGACCAATGGCATTTCTTACAGGCTAACTAAAGCTACTCTAGAAGGATCTTGAGACCAAGAAAACTAAAACAAAATGATTTATGAGAAAACTATAAATAAGAAAATAAGATCACAACTTTAAAAATTGTTTCTTTCCAATAAAAAAATCTAAATACCTAATGATGAGAGCGAATAGTTATATAGACTGCTGATTTTTGACAATCACAAAATTGATTATGATATTCTGTGTGAATTTCAAATTTTGTTTGCTTAGCTCTAATTAATTTGTCTCCAAGTAAGAAAGTGGTTCTTATGTTGGTAAGATCTA